>JAJHZJ010000709.1:150000-225000 GCA_023548195.1 Bettongia penicillata ogilbyi | reverse complement strand
AGAATATACAATTATGGTCATTGATGTTAAGGCAGGTAAGGAGACTCAAAAAGTTTTTCTTCTGCCTGAGAAAAGAGATATACCTAAGGAATTGACAGTAAGAAGTTAATCCTGGGAATTCTAGACTTCTCCATCCTCTGAGGATGAGGAATTGCTTAAAGATGTAGGAATCCTTGAATCTGAGGAGTCATTCCTACAGAGAGACTGAATCTCACAATTAAACCCAAGTACTCCACTCAATGTATTACTGTATAAGGCTGTACCCCTTGTATACCAATACCACAGGTGCAAATTTGCCATTTTCTCTGGATATGAGGCATTCCTCCAGAAGAACAATCTTGGAAGACTTGGGTTGCATAAGCCATAGTTCATCTGGGACACTGGAAAGCTCCTGAGCCAGAACAAGCAATGAGACTTTTAGATAACCTAAGAGGGATGGTGACAAGGCATGGATAGCTTCATAGAGGCAAAGGTAAATGTTGCTTGGCATGAATGTAAACAAACTTTAGCAGAGATGTTTGAGGGGATGGATTAGAAAACTCCCCTATGCTAATATTGTCTCTACTACTGTGACTTGACTCCATGGATATTAAATTCCTCCTGAGGGTGGAGCAATGTGTGCAGAGACTGATACAGATAGATACTATGGATCCTGAGAATGCAGGAAAAGTTACACTACAGAGATTACTCTTGGGTTTCATACATAGCCTTTGTGCAACTGAAGTAGTCCAATCTATGCAGACATAGAAATTATTGCCAACAATGTCGCAAGTGGGACAGGTAGTACTGAGCTTAAGGAATCAATGAAATACACAGGGCTCAGTCATGGCAGACTCCAGGCCTTCCTTCTCAAGCATGGGCCACAAGAGCAAAACAGGATAGCACAGTGCCAATGCTGAGCTGCCGGCACAGAACCTGAGACAATCAAGTAAGAGAGAGAGAGAGCAGTGGACAATCCCATTCTCCTCTGAGAGGCAGAAGACCAAGGGAACAGAGGGCATGAAATCCCAACATAGCAACCCTCCATTAGGTAATCTTCAGAGTAGCAGATCCACCTTCTGTTGTAATTGTGGATTACAAGGCCATACTTATATTGGATGTATTGGCAAAGAGAATGCAGCCCTGATCATAAAGAAGTTAAAATCTTCGGATCCAACTTTGGGAAACCAGATCAGGGCAAGGAAAGGCAGTGTCCTTGGGCTCCTAAGGACAGCCACATTAACTTCAATATCAACTCCTTAAGGGTCTATTCTACCTGGACTCATAGGACCTTTATGAAGAGATGAGGGTAAAAAAGGGAAAATATTCACTGCAGTGCTGTCCTGGACTGTAGATCTAAATTACTATTATTTTTCAATGTTCTTATGATAGGTATTTGGGTAAAATATCTTTAAAGTCTATGACATGGCTTGGGTTTGATGGTTTGAGTGAGAAAGATTATTTATACCTGATATACATCTAGGTGAGTTTGAAAACTACTAAGGAATTTGTTAGCGTCAATAGAAAAGTGGTCACCCTGGCTCTGGTATGTCCAGATCTATAACGCTCACTAGAGTGTTAGCACTGATTGAAATTAATTCTAGTCTTTTGGCCGAGGGAAAATAGGAAGAGAAGAAAAAAAAAAGAAATTTACACTTTAACTTTTTTGTATATTCAGAGGGAATTCCAGTTGTCCATGGTAGATTTGCTGTTTCATGTGGAATCATCTTTTTATTGTACTGTGCTGTGGAAATGCTGGTTTTGTTGTATGAATTGAAAAGAAAATATTTTTTAAAAAAGGATTCTGCAAGTGACAAGCTAGAGCCCAATACCTGCACACTCTGACCATCTATGCAGACTATGCAGAAGCTTACAAGACATTCCAGTAAACATCACAGGAGCCCCAGCTGTTCACCCTCTGTTCTGAATCCTGAGGTATTTGATTTTGGGGACTTCCCAGTACCATAAGAGAAAAGAATAGGTTGAGGTTGTAACTGAACAAGAAGACAAGCATATTCTGATTCATGAATGAAATATAGGATGTACTTGAGATTCAACTCACAGAGTATATATAGCTCATAGATTCCAGATGTTCAGAGAAAGATCTAGGAGGATTCCTCTGTCCATGATAGAGGATATCAGAAACCATCTCAAAGAAATGATGGTTAATGTCATCATCACAGAACCTAGCAACCTATGGTGGTGGTGCATGAAGAAAATGGAAAGATACATCAAATGTGTGTTGATTACTGAACTTTTAACTTCGCAAGTAGACTATTAAACTTTGCCACAAATACAAGATGTTTTGCATTGTCTGCTAGGTATCCCAGGGGTTTTCAATGTTAGACTTATGGAGTAGATACTGCCAGATTCCCATGTCTGAGAAAGACTACTTTCATCTGTCCAGAGACTTACACATTAGCTGACTGTTGGAAAGCTAATTTATATAAAATCCATATACAATAATTGGAGAATGGGCAATGTGTCTGTTTACAAAATAGGTCCAGAGAATGGAGAAGGCCTTACCAAGATTTTTCTGTGAAAATGCCTATTTCCATTGGAAATTTAGTTGAACATCCTAATGAACAGGTAGAGAGAACTGATAGACACTCACCTAGGAAAAGGCTGGGGACAAAAGCTGGGGACTGTCCACCAGCTGTACAAAGACCCAAAAATGACCCAGATATGAACCCTAAAAATGAAGCATCCAGTGAAGGAAACTGTATATGTTATTAAAAGGCAGGAGAATTAAACCCAGAGGCAACTCCTTTCATGACCAAAACTGCTATAGAGACTCATAGGGTACTGATCCAATCCATAGAGTTCGGAGATACTGCTAGCCAACCTGAAATGCTTGTCAGCCCAGGTATAGACACAGAAGTCTATAGTGATCCTGATGGTCAACCTATACCCATACTAATTCTCATGTGGGAGCAAAAAGATCAGTCAGTAACAAGAGAACTATTACACTAGTCACTAGGCTAAGCTATGATGTTACAGATAAACCTGAAGACCTAGTTATAGATGTATCTAAGTGATGATTTTAGAGACTGTCCATATGAAAATTGCCTTGCATGTGTGTGTTCATCCTTCATTGCTGAAGAAGACCATGCCATCAGAGAAATAATGACATGACTTGCACTTGACTTTCTTTTGAGTGAGGGAAGGCTGTGCAGGTCACCAGCCTCACTTCTCCTCCAGAGCCATCTGAATCCAGGGACCAGATATTCATCAGGATGACTGGAGATGACCCAGGATGAGGCAACTGGGGTTAAGTGACTTGCCCAGGGTCATATAGCTAGTGAGTGTCAAGTGTCTGAGGTGAGATTTGAACTCAGGTCCTCCTGACTCCTGCACTGGTGCTCTACCCACTGCACTGCCATACATATGAATTACTGCATACTTGAATATGTTTGGTTTTTATTTTGCTGTTATGTTCCTTTGACTATGTTTTTGCTATGCCTATGCTACAACATGTCTGTTCATTGTTTAGCGTCCAAACTATTGCTTATAATTAAGTTTTACTTTATATACATGCCTATTGATAGCACTACTGTTGCAGCTAGCTGTCTTTGCTTTGTTAGTCATGCCTATTGGGTTGATTTTGATTGATTGGTGTGTGTTATAGATATGCATGTACTTTTAAAATGTGCATGTGTTATATATTCAGTATGTAGTTACTCATGTTGTCACTGTAGTAGCCTCCCAGGTGATGCTCTGTATGGTGCCATATCTACTGCATCTATTGTTAATGTGCTTTTGTTTTATTTCAGTTTCAATGACACCAAAGGCTGGTTACCTGGGATGCTAGGAAAATTATCCTTGGTTTTTTTGTTATTTTTTTTTACAGCACTGTTACTTGTTCTTATATTATATATTTACTGCCCCAACTAATCTGTGCAAGGAGCTGCAAAGAGTTTCAACCCATGGAGGAGTGTAACTTCTGTCCCAAAGCCCACTGGAATGGGACTCTGTTCTTGTGGGTGGAGATCAATGTCCTGTGCCTGTATGAAAGGCAGGAGGAGGTCGTAAGAGTGGGGAGTGAAGACAGCTCTTCAGTCTTCTTTGAGTCACTGACTTGAACAGTCCTGAAATTGCTCTGAGGAAGAATCACATTGTTCTGCTATCAGGACCTGGCAGAAACTTAAAAAAAAAGACTTGACAAGTGGTATTTAGTGAGTACTCTTTCTATGACTGTAGAAAAAGGGAAAATGCATTTTTCTCCTTGTTTTATAATGGATGGTTTTGAAGATGTACAGTGAATGACTTGTAGAGGGGAACTTAGATACAAGGAGACCTATGCTTCATATTATATGTAACAGGAGGGAATTAAAATTTCTTTTGTTATCCATAGAATATTCAACTCAACAAATATTTATTTGGCACTTAACTGGGCAGTTCAGAATACTAGGTGAGAGTGGAGACACCAAGACCATCTTGAAGGAAAGGAATCTCATAGGCCAGCTAGGCCAACCTCTGTATTTTACAGGTAAGGAAACTGAGACCCAGAGAAGTGACTTGCCCAAGGTCACCTAGATTGTAAGTGTCAAAAGTGGGACTTGAACCCATGTTCTTGACTCCAAAGTCAGTCACTTTCCTTTATGATGCATGAATAAGACACAGAACTCAAGGAACTTAATATCTAGTAGGAGAGATGGCATGCAAATCAATAATCCAACATGCTAAGTATGTAAAAGCAATTCAAAGAGTTATGAGAGATACACAGAGGAAGGAATTAGTATGAGAGGACATCTAAGCATGTGAAGGATTTCAACAGGCAGATATGGGGGAGGGTAAAACAGCAGTCCAGGAATCAGGGAATAGAAGCTCCCAGCCCTGTGGGACAGAGAGAATATAAGTATGAATCAAAAAAGAGGAAGGCATTTCAGAAACTCATGGCCACTAAGAAGTCAGGGTTCTCTGAGACCAACAGACTTGACCTGTAGACTTATCTTTGCCACTAATTTGTTGCATGACCTTTAACTTATTGTATGACCTTTAGCTTATCTCCTTGGGGCCCCAATTTCCTCCAATGTAAAATGAAGGTGTTCACCCTTCCATGATTCTGCGTACCTACATATAACCCTTATGATACCAAAGATAATACCATGCATTTTGAAAGGAGACTAAACATAAAATGGCAATGCTTAGTCCCTAAGATGAATTTGCTAATATAGGAATTTCAGGCATCAGGGGAGGGAGATATTGGGAGGTGGGGAGGATGGACATTCCACAAATTACAACTGGTAGGTGATCACCTATCCCATGTACACTTTGAGCTTACTCTATCCTGAAGGAATGAATTTACTTTAAAATAAGAGAGAAAAACAGATTTAGAGACTGCCTTGCCCCTTATCCAACCAGGACCATAAGCCTTTCCCCCCACCTAATGTTTGTAGCAATCCTACCTTCTGTAAAATGGAGGTTTCTTCTTTTGAAATGCTCATGCCTTCACATCCCATAATTCTTCAGGTGCTTCGGGGACTGCCTTTTGGATGAATGGCATACTGAGGACTTACTGGCAGTCACCAAAAGTCTTTGAAAAATGAGAAAGCTTTCCTAAGGCAAAATCTATGCCTGTCTTTCTAGATTTATGAATTTACAGGACATTGCCACTCTATGAAGGTGTAAAATTTAACCTGCTGTCAAATGATCATCATCCAGGTGGGGAAAGACTTTTGATTCTTCTTTAAGGAAATGCATTTTTGAGTAATAAGCCATGTGGCCAAGAGATGGAATGCCAGACATTACAATATAGATTGCTGCTAGGATATAGAGAAAGTCTAGAGACTGAGCTTGGAAACATATCCCATGGCATGAAGGAGATACTGTTGGGGGAGTCCATTCTTCATTATCTTGGAGTCATCAAAAATTAAAGGTGGTAGCAACTCTGGAAAGCACCTGATCCTGCCTCCTTATTTTACAGCTAAGGAAACTGAGACCCAGGGAAGTGTCGTGTACAAAATCACACAACCAACCAACCCATGGTCAACATATCAAACCCTTACTTTCTTTTTGGAGTGCCTTTTGCTAAAACCCTGAAGACTTCAATTTTTTTTTTCCAAGAGCAAAATGGTAAGTCATCTTCGGGTGAAATTTCCTCTGCTCCCTCCAGGCACTCTCCCTTGATAATCAGAAACAGAAACAAGTTCAGCTTTATCTAGATAAGCAGTACTGGACACAGCCAGATCTTAAACTCTTATCATCCCTGGCTCCCACATAGAATAATCCTAGAGCTGCCTAGGCAGGAGCCCCATCCAAGGCAAATAGCATTGGACAAGGAGGGAGGGAAATGAAACTCAAGGCAAAGGTCAATATGATACTGCAGCGGAGTCTCCTGTCCTTTCCCACAACTTTCTGATTCCCCTCACTGGGAATTACAAAACATGTTACAGGCCTCAGTCTTCCGTTACTAAACAAGTAACACACAGCTCACCACAACCACTGACCCAGTCAGAGTCTTAGACTTTCTGCCTCACTCTGGTGCTGAGTCTTTTCCAAGTTCTGATTTATTTTCACCCCAATCAGAAAAGGGGAGTCATCCTGCTTTATAAATATTGTCTCATTTCATCCTCACAACAACCCTGGAGGGTGGTGCTATCATTATCCCCATTTGCCAACAGATCAGGAAACTGAGAGGCTTAAGTGACTTGACAGCACCCTATCCATTGTGCCATCCAGCTACTCTAACCAGAAATCTTAAGTCAGTGAATTATTCCCCTAAGAGTACAACTTGAAAGATACCATCTAATCTCTAGGTACACAGGGTTAAGTCAGGAAATGTATTGTATACTGGAAAGAGAAAAGGAATCACAAAATCTAGGTTACAAGTGCAGCGTATGCTTGTATGTAAGTAGTTAACCATGTGACCTCAGACAACTTGCTAAACCTCCCTAGGCTGTAACCTCCTCCTCATCTGTAAAATGAAGAGCTTTGACCTCTGGCAACTCCTTTCTAGCTCTATGAATCTACATTCAAGTAGAGAGTCAGTGTGGCATAGTGGGAGGAGCCCTGGCTTTCAAGTCAGGAAGACCTGGGTTCAAATACCACCCCTGATACTTAACAGCTATAGGACCATGGACAAGTCATTTAACCTCTGACCTCAATTTATTCATCTGAAATAGGGATAATAATACCCTAGGGTATGTGTGAGGATCCCATGAGATAAAGTCTGCCAAATTCTGTGCAATGTTTAAAAGTATTATAGTTATTATTATTATATAATATATGTAACATATATAATTATATATTATTAGTAAGCATCAATGATTTGGGAGCTCCCAACTATTGCTAGGTTGAAGACAGAAGGACCATTTAATCTTCAACTTTGAAATCTCCTGATTTTACTCTTTGCTGTATCTCATGACTTGAAAAATTATTTGTGTGACTATGAAAATCAAGAAATGTCCCACTTTATTCAATAGATGTTCACCTGTCAAGTTTCGTGTAAATCACCTCTTATTGGAAATTCAGGAAGAGAACTGGTTAGTTGGGGGATGAGGTTGATAATAACTCATATTTGTTGACCACTTTAGGGTTTACACCACATTTACACACATTAACTTGTTTGCACGATCACATAATCTTGGAAGAGACTTCTACTCCAGTGTCTATCTCCTTTACTGCATGACTGACAAGTGGTCACCTGGCTTCTATTTAAACACCTCCAAGAAGGGCAAACCCACTACCTCTCAAAGCAAACCATTCTGCTTTTTTTTTAACAGTTCTAACTTTAGAAAACTTATTTCTCACATGAAACCCAAGATCTCCTTTTTGAATTAATTTTATCACCTAAATGAATTTTAGTACCAGGTCAGAATTATCTAATGTCTAAGTTTTTAAATCAGAGATAGCACCCACACTATAAAAAAGGATTTAAAATAATCTTAAAATTCTTTTAAAAGATTCTCAATAACTCTATGAGAGAAACAGGGCAAATATTATTGTCACTGTTTTATAGATAAAGAAAGTGAGGCCTTGCAAGGTTAAGCTACTTTCTCAGAGCCATGAGTTAGTGGGAAGACTGGAATCTAGGTTCTGTAACATTCTCCCTGCAGTCCTTGCACTTTTTAGTCATCTTCCTGCTTTGTGAAATAACAGTGACATTAATTATTACAAATTATAAAGTCTGGGGAAATAAAATCGCAGCACACAACCCTCCAAAAAAGAAGTATCTTATTTTGCTAACTGCTTAAACGTAAAACTCCAACAGAAAGAAATTGTTCCCATGACTCATATTTTTCATCATTTGGTCATTAAAAAGTGATGACTATAAACCTATAAAGTACCTAAACTGAACCTTTTAACAATCCATGAGCAATCCTATCATTTCTTTAATAGAACTCGCTGACCAGGCCTTTCTCCAATGCCGTTTGTCATTTTCAGCATGCAATAATCAATAGCTGGGCTTGGAAATAAATAATATAACAGTCACAATATATTATCTTTCAGGCTGGGCTTATACTAACCATGAAATGGAACTGGGAAAGATGAAAACTTTAGTAAACACTTTAAAAAGGAGAAGAATGCCCCAAATCAGAGACTCCAAATAAATTAGAAGCTCATCAGCATTTCCTACCTCAATTTCTTAATTGCTTTTTCAAATCAGGGGACTGTGCTATGATTTTATGGCTACATCCTATAAGCATAAGCTTTAAGATGAAAGTCTATATGTATGTGTTGTATATGTGTAGAAAGTTTTATACCAATATAGTAAAGTGTACCATTATATACAAGTTATGACATGGCTTAGTAGTATATTGGTTCAGTTATACTGCCAATCAAATCAGGTACTCCCAAACATAAAAGTCTGACAAAACATAGTTGGCCTATAATTTCAGCATTAATTGTCTCCTTTACATTTAGCATTAGAAGGGGTCTTTTAATTAGCCTTTCAAAAGCTAATTCAACAGTTTCAAGGATGAATATTCAAAAAATCACAGGATTTTTAAGAAGGAAGGAACCTCTGAATCCATTTAGTTCTCTCTGCTTAGGCCCCTTGGTCATCCAGGCTTTAACACTTTTAGTTAGGGAGAACCCACTCCCTCCCAATGCAGTCCATTCCACTTACTCCAAAGCTTTTATTATTACAGAGTTTTCCTTTTTTATCAATCTTAAATCTATCTTCTTCATCTTTTAATGATTGATGTTCTCTTGATACATTTTGTATATATCGAATTCTATTGTTAATTTATTAAAGGAACTGTCTTGGAGGGAAAATAATAACTCACATTTATTGACAACTTTAGAGTTTACAAAATATTTACATATATTATCTTATTTGTAAGATCACATAAAAAATACCATCTGGTGCAACCTCTATCTTGCCCAAAATCTCTTCTGCAAGATGGCTGACAAGTGGTCAGTTTGAAAACCTCCAGGAAGGGGGAACCCACTACCTCCCAAAGCAACCCAAAGACCTAGATCTGTCCTTCAGGTCCAAGGAGAACAAGTTGAATCCTTTCAAGGCTCAGCTCAAGTGCTATTTCCTACCTCCTTTTCTGACTCATTCCTCCTTCTTCTCTGCCCTACCTGCCAGAAATGACTTTATTTTTGTTATCTGTGTATGTTTGTTCCCTATGGAAGATAAGTTCTGTGAGAGCAGAGAGATTTCCATTTTTGTCTTTTCATCCCTTGTACTTGGTACAATGTCAGGCAGAGAGTAGGAAATTAATAAGATGCTCATTGAATTGAATTGCATCCCAAATCTAATTCTATTTCAGATACGCCATGTAAGAATTCCACTAGTCAACCAATAAATATCTACCATGTGTACAGTGCTGTCCTAGGTATGACTGAACACACATCTCTGACCACAAAAATACTGAAGCTTAAAAGTCACAGAAAGTGGATGAATACAAATAAAGACAGAGGGAGAGAGAGAGAGAGAGAGAGAGAGAGAGAGAGATTTATAATTTGGAATCAAGTCATTGTTCCCAGAAATTATAGAGAATTACCCTTATGGAATCTGGACTTATTGACCAATTAAGATTATGCAATAAAAAGTAGAAGAAACCATCCAACATATCACTGCAAGTTGCAAAAATTTAGCATTTGCAATTTACCAAGAAAAACCGTCAAAGGGCAAGAATTATGCATCAAAATTACAGAATCACAGAATTTGAGAGTTAGAAGAAAACTTAGCATCCAAATAATTCAACTCACATCCAGAATGAATCTTCACATCCCTGATATGTTTTCCTCTAGCTTCTGCTTGAAGACCTCCAAGGAAGGGGAACCCAACTTCTCTGGAGACTGTCCATTCCACCTAAGGAAAGCTCTAAACATCAAGGATTTCCTTCTGACATCAAGCCTAAATTTTCTTCTTTGCCATTTCTATCCATTGCTCCTGACTTTGGCCTTCTGGGGCCAAAAAAATTTCTCTACATAATCACCTCTAAAATACTTGAAGACAGCTATCATTTTCCTCCTGAGTCTTGTCTTCAACAGAATAAACACACTCAGTTTCTTCAATGAACCCTGTTATGAAATAAACTCAAAGCCTTTCCCTATCTGGTTTCCCTCTCTAGATCAAAGGTGGGAAACCTGCAGTCTCAAGGTCACATGTGGCCCTCTAGGTCCTCAAGTGCAGCTCTTTGACTGAATTCAAACTTCACAAAACAAATAAAAGGATTTATTCTATAAAACTTGGACTCAGTGGAAAGGCTGCACCTGAGTACCTAGAAGGCCACATGTGGCCTTGAGGCTGCAAGTTCCCTACCTCTGCTCTAGATGATCAATATCCTTCTTTACCCGAAGCATCCAAAACCAAGATTAATACTTCAAATGAGTTCTGAATGAGGTCAGAGCACAATGAGCACAATCACCTCCTGGAAGCTATGCCTTCAATGCAACTCACTTTACACGATCGAATTAAACTAAGCTAAATTAAAAGAAGCTCTCTGATCTTAAAAAAGGAGAGACAAGAAAGTCTCTGACCTTTTTCAGAGTTGATATCTAACCATGCCCTCCCCATCTTGTACTTGTGAAATTGATTTTTTTATTCAAGTTGAAGACTTTGCATTTATCCCTACTGAATTTTATGTTACTAGATTCAGCCCAATGTTCTAACACCACAAGGTCCTTCTGGGTTCCTTGCTTTGTCACACATTAGGTTAACTGCTCCTCTTAGCTGTGAGCCATCTTCAAATTTGACGAGTATAGAATAAGACGTATGACCAAAGTGTAAAACAGCACAAAGCCAAGCAGAAATTCCTGGGATTTTCCCCTGGAGACCTCTCACCATGTTGACTCTAAGCCATTAATAACTACTCTTTGAGTCAAACTATCAAACCAGTTCTCAATCTAGTTCATTGTAATGTCATCTAGTCCATGTTGCATCATATTCTGTATACCTTAACAAAAACTTTACTAAAATCTAGATGAACTATATCTGTAGTATTCTCATCTACTAGTTTAGTAATTCTATCAAAAATGGAAGTGAGGTAAGTCTGGCCTGAGTTATTTTTGATGAGGCCATGCTGGTTCTTTATAATCATTGTTTCCCTTTCAAGATGTTCACCAACTATTTCTTTAAGAATATGTTCTAGAATTTTACCCAGAATTGAAGTCAAGATCAACAGTCAATAGTTTTAAGACTCTGTTCTTTTCCCTTTTTTGAAAATTGGGACAATTTTTGTCCCTTTCAAACTTTAAGGAATCTCTCCATTTTTCCATGATCGCTCACATATCACTAATAGTGGTTCAGCAACCCCATCTTTTAGTTCTTTCGGACACAACTGTTGCCTGTAATTGCTTATGCTTAACATTGGCCCATAAAAATTTAAGAACAATAGCTTACATAGATATTCCCATGCCCAATATTCATAATCTCCAAGGATGAAAAGCTTTCAAAATATAGAGTGGGAGAAAATAAAAGCATGTGGGTACATGCTCTCTGACATACAATCTGTTACTGGAGTTATCCAAAAGTTGATTTCAGTGAATTTGTAAAAAGAGGAAGAGAGAGAGACAGAGAGATAGAGACAGAGAGAGATTATATCTCCAAACTCTTAGTCAATTAGAAAAAATCCAGTCCTTTTATACATCTACATAATAGGCAACAGAATATTCAAATACAAGAATAATAGGAAGATGTTGATCTAGCTGAACTCTATCAAAAGAGATAAGAACAGGATAATGGTGATAATAATTGGTTATTATTGAACACAATAAACAGGTAATGACTGTATTGTACTATGAAACAGTGGAAAGAGCATTGGACTTAGAGTCACAAGAAGTGGGTTGAAATCCTGGCTATATCACTTATAGCAAGGACATGACCTTGATGGCAATTTCAGAGGACTGTTGGTAAAGTAACATGCATGACAGAGAGGTGATGGACTGAAGATGCAGAATAGGGCATATACTTATGGATGCAGCCAACAAGGGAATTTGTGCTTCAGTATGAATATTTGTTACAAAGGGCCTTGTTTTTCTTTTCTTTTTTTCCAGTGAGTATTGTGAGGAGGGGCTATAATAGGAGTGTAGGTGGCAATAGGGATAGAATAACAACGAAGGAAATGGAAATGTCATTTAGATATCTTTTAAAAGAAGTATGGGATAAGTAGGACAATGATGAAAGCAGTGGGTTGGATTTATTATATATTTTTAACAAATGCAAGTTATGCATAACATTTGCAGTTTGATAGAGAATTTCTTTTTTCTATCCTGTAATAATAATAATAATAGCTAACACTTAGTGATCTAAGGTTTCAGAGCTCTTTACGTGTGTTTTACATCATGTGCATCTCTTTACATCATTTGATCCTCACAATTACGCTGGGAGGTACATGCTATCATTATCCAGTTTTACAAATAAAGAAACAGAGCCCCAGAGGGTGGCAATGACTTGCCCAGGGGTAACACAGATAGCAAGCATCGGAGGTAGGATTCAAACTCACATCTTTCTGATTCCGAGTCAAGCTCTCAGTCTCCTACACCACACACTATATACCTATCACCTATCATTTTGTTTGGTGTTTGTTAAGAATAAAACTATTCCCTACTTGACAAATGGTCAAAGGATATGAACAGGTAGTTTTCACAGAAAATTCTCAATAACACAAGGGGCATACAAAAGAAGTGCTTTCTCTGGACAACTCTGCAGGCCAGACCCTTTTCAAACTATATATATATATATATATATATATATATATATATATATATATATACATATACACACACACATATACATATGTATTTATCTATATCTATAGGTATAAAATATCTATATAAATATATATTTATTCTATCATATTATATTTTATATATATTATATATTATAAATAAATAAATATAAAATATTAAATAGTAGCCCCAAAGGACACAGAAAGAAAGAAAAGGCTCCCTACTTCCTATCTTTGGTAAGCAGGCTTTTGAAATTGCCAACTTGGACTTAACAGTACTGCATTTCAAATCACTGCTTTGTTCCCTGTCATATTTCATATCACAGAGTTGCCACAATGGATTGAAGGAAGGAAGGGGGTGGGGGAAATAAAGGGACAGGTAAATGACCCTTACTCAACTCAATTCAATGAGCTGTTGCCATACAAATGATATACTTCTTACAAAAGCACTCACATGGGGAAACTGAAATTAAACATGGTAGTCATGAATACAAGTGGGAGTGGGGGGAGAAGAGGGGTAGAGCATGAAGACAAACAGGTGAGTCTACTCACCTAAAAATTGGGTGGGGAGGAAAGCCAACTTTATATCCTTTTATCTTCCCAACTCTACCATTCAAAGTCAGGCCAGAACAAACCACACAGTCATATCTAAAGATGATCAGGCTTACTGAACAGGTAGTTTTCACAAGAAGAAATCTATAGCCATGTTTTTAAAATGCCCTAAATCACTATTGATTAGAGAAATATAAGTTTAAAAATCTCTGAAGTACCACCTCATACTTATCAGATTGGCTAATAACACAGAAATGGAAAATAATTTTTTGGAGAGGATATGGAAAAATTGAGACACTAATGTTGATGGAGTTGTGAACTTATTCAACCATTTTGGAGAGCATTTTGGAACTATGAGCAAAGGACTATGAAACTGTGCTAACCTTTTCACCCAGCAATACCATTACTAGGTCAATATCTTAAAGAGATCCAAAGAAAATGAAAAGGTCCTATATGGACTAAAATATTTATAGTAGTTCTTTTTGTTGTAGCAAATAATTAGAAATTGAATGGATATCCATTAATTAAGGAATGACTGAACAAGTGGTGTATGGTTGTGATGGAATTCTATTGGGCTGTAAGGAATGACGAGCAGGATGGTTTCAGAAAAACCTGGGAAGCTTTATATGAATTGATGCAAACTGAAGTGAGCGGAATCAAGAGATCATTGTATATAGTAGAAGCAATATTTTACTACGTCAACTTATAAATGACTTCACTATTGTCAGTCATGTACTGATTCAAGAAAATTCCATAGGACTGATGATGGAAAATGCTATCCACCTCCAGAGTAAGAACTGATGGACTCTGAGCATTTTTTATACTTCCCTTACTTTGGGGGGATTTTTCTTTTTCTTTTTCCTTTTGGTCTGTGTCCTTTTTTTTGCAACATGGAAAATATTGAAATATGTTTTACATGACTGCACATGTATAATCTATGTCAAATTGCTTGCCTGTTCAAGGAGAGGGCAGGGGAGAGAGGAAAACAGGGAGAGGACTTGGAACTCAAAAATTATTTTTTAAAATGTTTTTATATGTAATTGAGAAAAATAAAACAAAACATTTTTAAAAAAGTAAAAACACTTTCTATATCTTTTTTAAAAATTATTTTATTTCTCTTCAATGTTCTACAATCACTTCCATATATCTTAGATATTTTTCCCCTCCCTTCCAACTCCCTCCCTGAGACAGCATGCAATCTTATATAGGTTCTACACATGCATTTTTATTAAATACATTTTCACTTTAGTCAGTTGCATAGAAGAATTAAAATGAATGAGAGAAACCATAAAACAAAACAAAACAAAACATGACACAAAAGAAAATAGTCTGCTTCATTCTGCGATCCAATTCCATAGTTCTTTCTCTAAGTGTGCAAGGTGTTTTTCCTCAAGAGTCCACTGGGAATTGTTTAGGTCCTTGCATTGCTATGAAGGACTGAATATACCAGAAAATTCCTCACACACTGTGGTTGTTGTTGCATACAAAGTTTTCCTGGTTCTGCTCCTTTCACTCAGCATCAGTTCACATAAGTCCTTCCAGACCTCCCTAAAGTCTTCCTGGTCATCGTTTCTCATAGTACAGTAGTATTCCATTACATTCACATACCACAACTTGTTCAGCCATTCCCCAGTTGATGAGCATCCCCTCAACTTCCAGTTCTTGACCACCACGAAGAAAACTGCTATAAATATTTTTGTACATGTGGGACCCTTTCCCATTTTTATAATTCCTTGGGATACAGTCCTAGAAGCAATATTGCTGGGTCAAGGGTATGCACATTTTTGTAGCTCTTTGGGTGTAGTTCCAAATTGCTCTCCAGAATGGTTGGATCAGCTCACAGCTCCACCAACAATGAATTAGTGTTCCAACTCTCCCACATCTTCTCCAACATTTATCATTTTCCTGTTTTGTCATGTTAGCCAATATGATAGGTGCATTTTCTACATCTTAAAAAAAGAATCAAAATATTTTTAAGAAATTCTATGACCTTGAGAAAGACACCTAACTTCTTTAGCCTCAGTTTCCTAAAACAGTCATAATAATATCTGCCTCACTCTGCTCTCTCTTACCTTATAGGATTCAAGTATAAAAATACTTTAAAACTATAAAGCTATAAAATTTGAGTGGACCTTAAAATTTACATCATTCAAACATCTCATTTCTAGGTGGGAAGGGCCAGAGAGATTAAATAACTTAGCCAAAGTCTGAAGAATGGTGAATGGTTAAATTGAATTTGGCTCCAAATCCAACATTCTTCCCATGTAAGAGGTTAAGAGATTAGCATATATGGTAAGTGCAGACTGCCCAGCAGCTATCATTTAAAAATATGTCTGTGAAAACATATAGTTTCAATCTGAAAAAGAAAGTGAATTCAAATTTCAATTTAGTATCATATATATATGGACATGGACATGTGCCACATGTTCCTGTTAGAACATATGCTACTGAAGGGTAGATGCAGCATCTTCTATATCTTTGAACTATTCCCCCAGCACCTAATACTCTGCACAGAGTAGGAATTTAATAAATATTTTGTTGAATTAAATTAAGCCATAACTCAGACCACATGTACATTATCAAAAACTCAAAACTGCAAGACAATTGATCTACAATACTCTGCCTTCTTAATGGCCAATTAGGACCCTCACACGGTCAATCCACAGCTCGAGCTGGCTGCCCTGTAATGACATAATGATGTCTTCAATGGCACAGTTTTAAAGCCGTTTCATTAATCAGATCCTTTTAACACTTAAATGAGACACAGGGTAGATTAGTTAGAAACAGGTGTGTGCTTGAAAAAGCAAGACAAAAGAGGGCCAACTATGGCTGCCAGTCAGTTCAGTTCTTTGAAGTTGGTGGTAAATAGAATCCAAGGACCTGATGAATTTAACTGTTTCTTTGGGTAGAAAAGGGAGTCAGCACTCTGTGAACACAGTTGTAAAGTAGTGCTTGGGGGAAATGGCAACTAGAAAGCCTTTTGACTATTTAAAAATTAACCAACTTGTCGCTTCACACTTTCCCCCATCCCTCCCCAATGAGTGTGTTAAGTAATACAGAGCTGTGGACATTTCTTCAACTAAAAATCCTGGATTTAAGGGTGAAGGTGGATGAGAGGAAGAGCAGAAAAGGATTTAACCTTGCTAGTGATAGGAACAACATCTGCACTTTACAGAGGACACTTAGAGATGTTAAGGGACATATGCTGAGCTACAAAGGTATACGAGCCAGAAATTAAACCTAGACCCCCTGAAGCCAAATCCACCATTTTTTTCTATTGTATGGTCACCTGTCCCTTCATTTTGTAGGTAAGAAAGCTGTGGGTCAGAGAGGTTAAATAGAACTATGACATGGAATTTATTCACCTGGAGCAAAATTAGAAAAAAAAACCACTTGTGGTGGTGGAGGTGGGGTTAGGGTTAGAGATAAAGGGAAAGAGCCAAAAGGACAATTGTAAAAAAAAAAATATAAATTTTAAGGAAAAGGAAACTTTAAATCTTAGTCACTATGCTGAAAGAGGGGCCAAGAACAGTGTTTCAACTGAAAGAGGTGTAGGCTAGCCTGACGCCTGCAGGATTTGATATGAAGGGGATTCGGGTGCAGAGAAATAAGGCCCAGAAAAAGAAATCATGAGAGTCCCCCCGGGATAGGAGGGTAGAAGCAACTGGTCTGACCAGCCTGGTGTGCCCCAGTAGCCTGGAGAGAACAGTAAGGTGCAGTACTAGAAGAAATCAGGTTGTCTTTGACAAAACCCTTCTCTAGTTTAATTAAATAAGTATTTATTTAGTGCCTACTGCATGCCAAAAGCACTGTACTAGGGGTTGGGGAAACAAATATGAAACTGAACCCATTCTGGACTTAAGGATCCCTATTTTATTGGAGGAAACAGGGTAGATTTAACTCTGATTTAGTGATTTGGAATCCAGATCTTAAATATTTTACTTCCACTTCCTGCCATGGTCTTCTTCCTTAAAGGAATCACTAAGAGTCCAAAGGCCCAAAGTAAGGAAGTAAAATGAAAGCTTCCATTTTGCTGGTGTTTTATAGCTCATAAGTGGTAAAGGGGGAATTAGAACCCAGATCCTCCAATTAACTCCACTCTCCTTTTTCTGTCATAAGTACAAGCACAGAAGGCTAACTGAACTCATAGGGACTGTCTATATAGCCTCATTTGTCTTTCAGTCAGTCAAATGGTTTTTATTCAGCACCTACTATGTGCCAGGCACTGTGGTGTGCTTGGGATATAAAGAAAGACAAAGAAACAAAAATCAAAAAAACCAAAACGACCAACTCAGTCCTTGCTCTTTAGGAAAACCCTGATCTCTATCTCTGTGCCTCTTCCATCATCCTTCTGTCTTTCCTTGACCTGTTGCAGGGCTCAAAAGACCTGGGGGTATTAAGAGGGCCCCCAGTGAACTTTGCTGGTGGTTGATATATATCTTCCAGCTAGTAAGTAACTGAGGTCACATCTAAATTCAGGTCCTCTTGACTCCACGGCCTGCATTCTATCTCACTGTATCACCTAGCTGCCAGAGAGAGTTTAAAAGTTATTTAATTCAATCCTTCTTCCCAACCCTTCTCTGCCCCACTCCCACCTCAGTCTCATTTTATAGTTGAAGAAACGGAAGCCCTGAGATATTGTGAATTACTCAATGTCACTGTTGGATGGAAGGGCTAGGATTTTAACGAATGCCTTGGACTCCAGATCCTATGACCTTTCTCATCTCCTATGACTTTTCTCATCTCTTTGTATGCTTTGCAGAGTCCTATTCTTGGAATGCTCTCCCTATTCACATCTGCCTCTAATTCTTCACTCCTGCAGACTTAACTAAAATACTGCCTCCTGTATAAGGCTTCTCCAGACCCCCACTGCAGGGGTTCTTCACCCACAGAACCAATTGTTTTGTGGTTTTTTTGTAATTAATTTTGCACATGTTGCTACTCAATTCTCCCTAATAGAATGTAAGTTCCTTGAGGGTAGGGACCATTTCATTGTCGTCTTGGTCTCTGTAGCACTGATTACAGAGTCTGGCACATAATAGGTATTTATTAGGCAATTTAATAGGCAACCTAATAAATGTTTGTTGAATGAAATTGACTTGAGCAAGTGAGGTCATTTCAGGTTAACTCAGAACTTACCCAAAATTTTATCCACGTTAAGTCATTCTGTTAGCATAAGAATATCCAAATCCTATAGGGGAAGAAGGGAATAAGCATATATTAAGTGCCTACTGTGTGCCAAGTGCTTTTACAAATATGATCTCATTTGATTATCACAACAGCCGTAGGAGGTAGGTGTTATTATTACCATCATTTCATAGTTGAGGAAACTGAAGCAAACAGAAGTTAAGTGATTTGTCCAGGGTTACACAGTTAGGAATTGCCAGAGTCTAGATTTGAACTGGTCTTCCTAACTTCAGTACCAGTGCTCTGTCCACTGTACCATCTGGTCGCCACTATGTAAATCAAAACTTTAGATCTAGAAAAGATTGATGAGGTAATTTATCCCAACATTTCATTTTAAAGATGAGAGAACAGAGGACCAGAGAGCTGACTTGAGTTTTATGAGGATATACAATTAGGGTTGTATTTAGAACTAGAACTCAAGTCTGCTGACAACCAGTGAAATAAATGCCCTTTCTGTCTTTTATTTGTTTTCCCATTAGCACTTTAGCTTTTCCTAGAAAAAGTTGAACTTTCCAAGAAATGTTATGGTGAGACTAAATAAACTAAGAATTAAGATGTTCTAATTGGGTTTATAACTTTTAATTACAGAACTGGAGAGAGAGAGAGAGAGAGAGAGAGAGAGAGAGAGAGAATCAGTTCTCTGCTCAATCTTTGTGGGTGTGTGTAGACTGGAATCTGTGCCACATTTATTATGAATAACCTCAGTATGCAGAGCTAAAAATAGTCCCCAAGGCATTGCGTCTCTCTGACTGATATTAAAAATGACTGATTTAAAAGAAAGTGCTTCACCTCTCTTGCAAACCAAGAAGGTAGGTCTCTAGTATTCTCAGACTTAAATGCTGCCAGTATTTCATCTTTGGATAGTCATAAAGTTAAAGGTTAATAGGCTGTACAAATGACAGAGTTTAAAGGGGAAAATGAGGAGGGGGTGGATAGACCTTTAGCAGTTGAGGAAGATTTGAAACATACAGTTCACCTGCAAAGAAGAAGAATGGGGGTGAGGCAGTATTTTTTTAGCATATTCCCTCATATTCCTGTTCATATACAATAATCACTATTTACGTAGGTGTGGCCTCTTCCCTCTCTTGGAAATTTGTCTTGGCATATCTAAGCCAATCACATCCAACTGATGGGAGTTAGGCACAGAAATACTAGAATGCTGAGGTTAGGAGTGGGGAGTGTAATGACCAAGTCTGTAAGGGAAAAGATAAGGCTAAAGCCAAGTAAGATATAGGATGTCAATAAACTGTAGGAAAAAGAATCAGAGCATCCCATCATAGGAGGGACAAGAAGGTGTTCGCTTATATTAATGATTCTTCCAGTCTCATTCTCTACTCATGTATGCAAGAATCATTAGGATAAGCCAATGAGTCACTAATAAACAATCAAAATAATTGGATGTGGGATGGACATTGGAGGATGAATCATCCTTTCATGCTGGGAATGAATTGGTTGACCCAAACAGTTATGGGAGATACTATCAGAGGAGGAGTTCACTTTGTTCTGGGCTATAAAGGAGAGTCTTCATCTCTGAGTTGGCCTTTTTCTTCTTTTTTTTTTCTTAAGACCTCTGAGGGATCAAAAGAGCTAGAAGCAGATCTGAGTCCCAGGGAAAAAGGATCCACTGAAAGAATGCTGCCTCTTGAATAACCTCAAGTTGATTTTTCTTCCAGAAGAATGCATTTCCTCATTGCAGTTGCATAAAGTTACTTGTAGTGGCGTCTGAAGCAAAAGGTGAAACTATCCACAATATTGAAGGACTACCTCTTTAGAAACCCAAGTTTGTTCCCTTCCCTATTGTTTCTAGGCAAAAATACAAAACTTTCTTCTGTTTGGCATTTAAAGCTCTTCACAACTTTTCTACCAATCCCAATCCCCTAGGGGAACTTACTAGAGAAGAAATGGGAATTGTATCAACTGTGTATGGGCTATGGTAAGGCCTTTATGTATCTTCTGCACTTTTTTGTAGGATGACATAAAGGTCGCTCTTCCCACAACATGTACATTGTTATCTTAAAGACTTATATGGGATCTTTTACCAACATCTGTAGAGACCAAGTTATAGCTGAGCTATTTTCTGAGATTTCCCAGAGGTTATTGCAGATGGTAACAGAATGAGCCAAAGAGATATGACTTTGATAGCTACTCCTAAGATTAAACCCATCTTCTCAAGCCCAGCTTGTGAGGCACACAAGAGCAAAGACAAACTGATAGGTGGTTGGCAGTTTCCAATTATCACTGACAAAACTGCCTTCTCCTTTGAAAAGGAAAACTGTCAAATATTTGAAACTTGTATATTTCACCAAATTGATATCACATTCTTCTCCAGGGAAATCCATTGCCCCACAGGGACTGAAGCCTAACAGTGATGAAGGTACTAGAGTATTCTTGCATCTTTTCTGGATCTCAGTCCAATAATCCCACAACTGTTAGGTCAAAGAATGAGTTCACTTCAGTCCTTGAATGAGCTTTGGCTTAGACCTCCTTCCTCCAATCCATCATCCATAGAGCTGCCCAACTACTTCAATATTCCTAAAGTACACATCTAACTAACTACTCCTCAGCCCAAGAAACTTTTTGTTATTTTTCATCCATGTCTGACTCCTCACAACCCCATTTGGGGCAAAGATACTGGAATGGTTTTCCATTTCCTTCTCTAGCTCATTTCACACATCAGGAAACTGAGGCAAATTGGGTTAAGTGACTTTCCCAGAGTCACACAGCTAGTAATTATCTGAAGCTGGATTTGAACTCAGGTCTTCCTGACTCCAGGTCCGGCACTCTCTCCACTGTGCCATCCAGTTGCCCCATCCTTTAGTTGCTCCCTATTGTTTCTAGGCAAAAATACAAAACTTTCTTCTGTTTGGCATTTAAAGCTCTTCACAACTTTTCTACCAATGCCAGGAACATCCTTCTATCTCTTAGAATTCCCTAGCTTCCTTCAAAGTTCAACTCAAATGTCATCTCTTATATGAAGCTTGCTCTGATGCCCAGAGTTTCAAATGCTTTCCCTATACCCACAAATTACTTTGTTTTGTTCTGGATATTTTGCATTTACTTAGCAATGTACATATTATCTCTGTCCAGGAGTAAGCTCCTTGAAAGCAGGAAACATTTTATTTTTGGTTTTGGAAACTCACAGCTTATCTCCATGCTTGGCACATGGTATGTGAATGAATAATGTTTCCTGAGTGGCTGAATGATGCCTCTGTGGGGTGGATATTCAAGAACATATCATTTTCCTGCATCTGAACACTACTATTATTGAAAGCAGATTCCTTACTTTTGCCTCTCTACTTCTGCTAATGATATCAAAATCATGATCATAGAAAGCACATTTTTCAAGCTTAGCAAGATTTTTTTTTATTGTACAGTTCTTAGACAAGGAATGAGAAGTGCTTGAGACACCTGCAGGGTTATTATACATATACATTATATCATATATATGTATATATATATATATACATTATGTATCCATAGATGCAATGGGGGCTTTCCCCCTCCCTCCATAAAACCCTAGAATCAATTGTTCAATTTTTGCAAGTCACTTTGTGTGTGTAGAAACTCCCTTCGATTAAATGGAGCTCATGCAAATCCAGGTAGATGCTGTGCTACAGGAACACCAACTTCTCAACCACTTTTATTCTCTGAACATTCTACAGCAGTGGCGTGAATGCTGCATTACAATTTTAGTGATGGTAAATTATTAAAAATCTAGCTAAACCTCTGGGGGCAGTAAGACTTTACATTCTCTGCTATTGTATTTCCCTCAGAATTGGATTCTTCACTCTTACCCTTAACCACTGCTCTGTGTGGAGGTGACCTGAGTTCTCAAAGCTAAACCAGAAGAATATAAATGCTAACAAGTCCTACTAGGACCAGCTAAAAAACTTCATGCTTGTTGTTTTTTGGGGGAAAGCTCACCTAAGTTCAGAAAGACTCAACTCCAAAAGATCTGCTTTTCAGTGGGAGATATTTGGTTTGTTGTGGGGGTTTTTGGTGATTTTTTTTCAGGTCAGTAACTCGTGTAACAGTCCCTGAATTATAAATTCAGTGGTTATTTGATTTAATTTCCTCATTTTACAAATGGAAAATATGAGAGTCCAGAGAGGTTACCTAACCTCAACGTCACAAAGCTACTGGTTAGCTGAGCGAGAATCTGTACTCAGGTCCTCAAATTCCAGATCCAGTGCACTTTCCACTGTAACACACTATCCTTTTCTCAAAGAGATTGCAATCTGCCTCAGTGGAGATATCACTTACATTAATGAAATCACAGGTCTCTTGAAATACTTAAATGCCCTTGGCCTCATTTTGTTTGTTCAGTCATGTCCAACTCTCTGTAACTCCATGGATCATATAGTTCATGGGGTGTTCTTGGCAAAGATATTGAAGTTTTTGACATTTCTTTCTCCAATGGATTAAGGCAAATGGGGGTTAAGTGACTTGCCCAGGGTCACACAGCTAATAAAGTATCTGAGACTGGATTTGAACTCAGGTCTTCCTAACTTCAGGACTAGTGGTCTATCCTGAATCAGCTAGCTGCCTCCTGGTCTCATACTAAAAATTATTCTCCTCTTCCCTTCAACCCCTTTTCTATTTGAACCTGACTTAAGCTTTGGGTAATAGTTATTTATTCCTCAATATTTTTTGTTAGCAGTCAGTTTTCTTCTCTTTCCAAGGCATGTCTGTGGTTGCTGATTATTCTAGAAAATCCAGGTGCTAAAATAGAGAGGGAATTGGATACTAAGATCAGCTGGTCTTGGGAAGAACTGTATTGCTATTTTAATTCTGGGCGAGATCAAAGTCATCTTAATTTCCTGGCAATCAGGCATTGCCCTTAGTCTCCCCAGCAGCTGCCATTGCATCAAGAGGCCTAGGATACCCCCTTTTCATGTTTTCTTCTTAAGCTTGGCTGGGCAGCAGCAGCATCTTTTCAACCCCAGCTCAGTTATCCTAAAGAAGGAGGCTCTCCCGATCAATCTTGCCTCTGTTACCATGAATTTTAAATACTAACTGCTCTGCTCTTTCACTATTATTCCCTGTATGTTTCAGACTGCAGCTTTTACAAGATCATATTTCTTCACATTTTAATACAATTATTTTAAATGGACAAGATAATGTTGAAAGTCTTATTTAAAATGTATGCAGGTATAAAATGAACAATAGTGTTTTTTATATTTAACACCAGATGGAGCAATAGAAAGGAAATTTAACAACAGAATTGGAGTGGAAGTGTCTTATGTGCTTATAATGGACTATAGTTTTAAGCACCTGGTTCTCTTTGAATAAATAATCACATCTAAAACAGATCGGCTGTTATTACTCTAAATTCAGATTACTGAGATTTTGCAGATACTTAAGTGCAGGGATTGAAGGATATTGTACTAGGAATGTGAAAAAATATCTGAGTTTTAGCCTAGTTCTTCCATTAACTCACTTATGACCCTGGATCATTCACTTAACTTCTTTGGGCCTGTGTTTTCCCACACATCAAAAGAGGAGATTGAATTAGATAATCTCTAGATTCCCATAAACTCTAACGTTTTGCTAACATAACATTTTGTACATATATTGCATATACATATATATATGTATTAATGTACATGTCTCATTTAATAGAAAGAAGGCTCTTCAAGGGCAGGGATTGCTTCATTTTTGCCTTTGTGTTCTCAGCACCTAGAAGAGTTCCAGGAATGTGGTAGGTACTCAGGAAATGATTATATTTCATCAAAGAGTTCTTGACAGTTGACATATAGACTGAAAAAATAAGGCAAATTCAAGGTGATTTAAAGCAAGAATTTTTAACCTTTTTGTTAAGAGGCCTTAGACCCCTTTTAGCAATCTGGTTAAGCCTACAGATGCCTTCTTTAAAAAAAAAATACATTTATTACAAAAATGTGCATGCCTTTTGACTCAGCAATATCACTTCTAGGGCTATATCCCAAAAAGATTATAAAAATGGAAAAAGTCCCACATGTACAAAAATATTTATAGCTGCTCTTTTTGTGGGGGTCAAGAACTGGAAATTGAGGGAATGCCCATCAATTAGGAGAATGGCTGAACAAATTGTGCTATACGAATGTAATGGAAAACTATTGTGTTATAAGAAATGATGAACAGTTAAACTTCAGAAAAACCTGGAAAGACTTAAATGAACTGATGCTGAATGAAATGAGCAGAACTGGGAGAACATTATACACAGTAACAGCCACAGTGTGCAAGGACTGTTTCTGATAGACTTAGCTCTTCACAGCAATGCAAGGACCTAAAACATTCCCAAAGGACTTTTGAGCTAAAATACCATCCACATGAGAAAGAACTGTAAAAGAACTATGGAATCAGAATGCAGAATGAAACAGACTATTTTCTTTTGTGTTACATTTTGTTTTGGTTTAGTTTTTCTCATGGTTTCTCCCATTTGTTTCAGTTCTATGCAACATGATTAACATGAAAACGTGTTTAATAAGAATATATGTGTAGAACTCATATAAGATTGCATTCCATCTTGGGTAGGGAGGGTGAGGGAAGGGAATAAAATTTAAAACTTATGGAAATTACTGTAGAAAACTGAAAGCAAATAAATTAATTAAATAAATTTAAAAAAGAAAAAATACAATTATTTCTGTTGTTCAGTCATGTCCAGCCCTTCATGACCCCATTTGGAGTTTTCTCAGCAGAGATACTGGAGTGGTTTGCTATTTCCTTCTCCAGCTCATTTTATAGATGAGGAAACTGAGGCAAACAGGGTTAAGTGATTTGCCCAGGGTCACACAGCTAGTAAGTGTCTGAGGCTGGATTTGAAGTCAAGAAGATGAATCTTCTTGACTTCAGGCCCAGTGCTCCATCCACTAGACATTACTAAGTACTTACTATGTGCAAGGCATTATACCAAGCACTGGAAATACAAATGTAAATAAACAAACAAAAAATATAGCCCCTGCCCTCAAGAAGCTTGCCTTCTAAAAGGGGACGCATCTCTTAAAAGAGGTCTGAAAAGCTGTTGACTGGGAGACCTACTGGGATTTCTATAGAGTATCTTCTACTTTACAAAGAGAAATTTAATTTTGACTCCATCTGTAAGTTATACAGAAAGCAAGGCAGAGGTCTAAAATAAATTAACCTAATCTCAAGTGAAATCAGATATCACAGTTAAAGAAATTCCTCTGAGCCTTCCTACTATCTTTGTGTTTTATTTTCTTAACAATCTGTCTTTGGGGAAACTTTAAGGCAGAATCAAATTTTCTCTACAAACAGTTCCCTGAAATACCCTTTTAAGTTGAATGATCCAGTCAAATGATCTTCTGTAACTTGTATAGCTATAGATATAACCAATTGATCAGCTCATGCATTCTCTTTGCCTTCTGCTATGAGGACAAATTGAAAAGTCAAGTGTGGTGAGAAGTGGGAAATGATGCACGCAGCCACGATTCAATAAAACGGTGCAATTCATTGACTGGAGCTGACACCAATACTCATAAATAGGGACTATTGGCAAGTGGACTACAGGAATATTAACAGTTTCCCTCTGGAAAGTCACCCATATTTAAAAATCAACTTTGAAAACATGCTCCTGACCAAGACAGCAGGACAAGTGTGAAAAGTATTCCAGTTATAAATGTTGAAGGTGGTCTGTCTCCCCAGTGGCACAGGTGACATGGAATATTCTGGTGATTCTACCATCTGGATGAGCAATTTCAATTCAATCCACTTTATCAAGTACCTACTACTCAATTTGATTCACTTTAACCGGCCTGGTACTTATTAATCATCTGCATGAGACAGGCACAGTGTCAGATGTTTTGTTCAAGGTAGGGCTAGTTTATGTCAGTGATTGAGAGAATCCAAGGATAGAAGGAAAGGTTACCTTTATCTAGGATTAAGGAGAGGGGGCCCAAATTAGGAGAAGAGCAAGCATAAACTAAAAATACAGACCAGGTTGATATCAGAGTGTTGACCAGGTACCAAGATACAAGGGGCTAAGAGTAGGGCTTCAGGGTTAAGGCAAATTACAGGAAGAGCTATAGAGCTGACCATTTGTCTGAAGCCTGATTCTTCAAAGTCATTTTATTCCTGCTGTTTATATTTCCCATACCCCATCTGATACTGATAAAGCACCATGCTCATAAGGAGACTCTACCAAATCTCCTGCTCAATTAGTCACTAGAGGGATAATGAGGAATTTTTGCCCCTATGGCAAGTAGTATAAAATCTACTCAAAGTAGGTGTTACAAAAGGCATTTCAGCTGGGGAAAGGGGTGTGTGTGAGATAATAGGCCGAGCTAAGAAAGATAACAGGGACCCTAATATGAGGCCATTGATGGGGAATAGGGAAAATAGAGTAGTAAAGGAACACATTTATATATGAGGCATCATGGTACAATCAAAAGAAAAGTGACTTAGGAGTAAGAGGACCTGAGCTCCAGTTCTCCTATTTCTGTGACCTTTGATCAAATCATTTAAACTCCCATTTGTAAAAAGAAAGGATTATAAGACCCATTCCAGTTCTACATATTCGGTTCTAGAGAATACCTTCCCTATGTCGATGAAATTATTATTCCTATTTTATAGGTGCAAAACTAGAGCTCAGAAAAATTAAGTGATTTGCTCAAAGCTATACAGTTATTAAGTGTCTGAAAGCAAATTCTTAGTCTTCTGATGATACAGACCCATTTTTCTTTCAGCAATATCATGTTACCTCTCATGTACAATATTGCTATCTCTATAATATGCATGCCTACACATACAACATTAGTTGTTTTACAACTAATGCTGATGAAATTACTTTGGAATTGTGGTGGTTTGGGCTGTTTTTCTGTAATGGAGAATCAAATATGTGACTTGAGTGAGTAGTTGCCTTTTATCATCCTACTTGTCTGTAAAATATCTACTTTATGTGCCAAGAAAAATATAAACATATGGCACAATATTGGTTTTTCAGTAACATGGTTTAAGCCAGAGAAATACATATATAAAGGAATCCCATCTTCATAGTATTTATGGAATAGTTAATGTTTATCAACAGCCTTCCCCATATCTCCTAAGTCACATTTACCATACAAACTTTGATAACATTCAAAGACACATTTCCACAATTCTAGTGTGAGTCTGAAAGTAAACTCAATTCTAATGCTATTTTAACAACTTTTAATATTTGTTGATAACTGCAATATTGTGATGATGATCAACTGTAAAATACTTGGCTACTCTGATCAATACAATGATCCAAGACAATTCTCAAAGACTCTTGATGGAAAATGCTATCCATTTCCAAAGATGGAGATCTTATGAATTTTGAGTGCAGATTGAAGCATGCTTTTTTAAATTTTCTTTTTGCTTCTTTTTATGTCTTTTTTTTTGCAACAAAATATGTTTTGCATGACTTTACATGTATAATTTGTATCATATTGTTTGCCTTCTCAGTAGGTAGGAGAAGGGCAGGAGGGAGAGAGAGAATTTGGAACCCAAAAGTAAAAAAAAAATGAAGTGTTAAAAATCAATAAATCAATAAACAGATAAATGTGGTGATAGCTATATACTTGGTCTGAAAAACTCATCAGGACACAAAACCTATGATCTTTTGACCATGAGTCTTCAGTTGGTTGGAATAAAATAGAATCCTAGGAGTCTAGAGGCACAAAGAACCTCAGTGATCATGGCGTACAACCTCTCATTTCAGTTGAGGAAACTTTTCCCTTTAACCAGATGTCTTCCCACCCTCACCCCCGATCATCAAAATCATTATCCTTTCTCTACATCATTGTTCATCTTATCATATATTCATCAACCAAATACTATTTAACCAGCTAGTGAACCTAGAAGCATACCTCAGGACCTGGAGGTAGGGAGGGGGGACTTCTTAACCTTAAGTCAAGGCACTTGTTTTTTTCCTTAATATTTTGATGTATCTCAGCATAATGGGTTTTCTTTGTAATTCTCTGAATTTATTTTTATGCATTTAAAAAGTATTGATCCACAGGTTTCACTAGATTGCCAAGGGGTCCATTACACAAAAAGAGTTTAAGAACATCTACCCAAAGAATCTTGATCCGTTGAAATTTGGGTTGTTGTTGGGTTTTTTCTTTTTTCCTCCTTTCTTTCTTCCTTCCTTCCTTCCTCCCTCCCTCCCTTTCTTTCTTTCTTTCTTTCTTTCTTTCTTTCTTTCTTTCTTTCTTTCTTTCTTTCTTTCTTTCTTTCTTTCTTTCTTTCTTTCTTTCTTTCTTTCTTTCTTTCTTTCTTTCTTTCTTTCTTTCTTTCTTTCCTTCTTTCCCAATAAAGGAAAATTCAGGGCTGACTGACCAAATTATCCAGCTGTTTGGGAAGTCACAGATCATCAATTTTTTAAGGCACTTTAGATATCTGTTCCAGCTTCTCCATTCAACAGATGAAGAAACTGACACCATAAAGGACGAATACTTTGCCCAAGGTCACATTGCCAATTGGTGGAAGAGTTAAGAGTTATTCTTCTCACTAACAGCAAACTAGTGCTACTTCATCATCCCAGGAGCTACTGCGTGGGTTCACTTATAGTCAAAATAGAAATCTGATGTTTATGGACTCAAGAACTCTTGGACCAGTCCCTGACTCAAGTACAGACCATGTAATCCACCAAAGCAGCTTCTCCACTTCCAACCTTTTCTAAACTTTTTTATAGATTTTGCCTACAAGAGGTCCAAGCCCACCTGAGTCTCTATCTCAGAGAAGGCAGAACCATCTGCTCCCATTGTGCCCTTTGGTATTCCTGTTCTATTATTAACACACTTTCCTTCATCTTACACCTCTCCTCACAATCATTCCATTTGCTTAAACTCATAGAGATCTATTGCCCTAACTTCCAGAAGACGTTACATCCTTGTTCACTCTCAAGAGCAGCAATTCTTAACCTAGGGTCTGTGGATGTACTTCAGGAGGTATGTGAACCTGGGTAGGAAACAATTCTATATTTTCTTAGTATTTCCTTTTATTATTGATTTCTTTAACAACATTGTTCTGAGCCAGGGTCCAGAGACTTCACCAGACTGCCAAAGGGGGTCCATGATGTGAAAGAAGTTCATGTTCTAGGGGGATAAGAATAACAATGAGCACTTATATAGCTCTGTAATATTATGTCATATGATCTTCATAACAATCCTTAGAGGCAGGTGCTCTTATTATCCCCATTTTTCATATAGTAATCTCCTAAGACCCCTAACACACTGAGCCAGGAGGACAGAGTGGGCCCTATTGCCACTTCCAAAACTTCACTCTGAGGAAATTACTCAGCAACCTCTTCTTTGAGGTCCACTCTATCTAATTATATCACCTGGTCCAGATTCTAGTTGAAAATATTCTCCCTAAATTATTCTTGATTCTTTCTCAAGGAGTTCAGAAGGAAACTTGCAGCCTTCCCCTCTACTCAAGTATACCCTAACATTTCAAGACTTCAATGTAAATTTTATATCCCTCCAAAGATCCTGGCTTCCCAGGTCATCAACTTCCTGAACCCCCATGACTCAAACTTTCATTTTCCCTCAGTCACATCAGTTGTAGTCATATACTCAATTTCATCATCACCCACAAGGGTCTCACGTCTGTGATTCAGAACTCAGAAATTACTCTGACCATAACTTGTTGTCTTTCCATCCCTCCTTGTGCCTCATCCCCACTAAACCATTCTTCATCTTCCTTGGGACCTCCAGTCACGCCAATTCTCTCTTATCTCTCAGACTATCCCCCTGGCTCCACGTTTATTTTTCACACTTCCCTATCTTGATTTTAGAGTTAACAAATTCATGTATACAGTGACTTTGGTTTTTAAAATATCATATTCTCAGTTTGTCTAACACCATTTATAAATGGATGAATGAATGGAAAACATTTATTAAGTACACAGTATATACCTAACACTATGCTAAGTGCTAAAGATACAAATACAAAACCAAGACAGTTTTTTCCCATGAGCTGTCATCATAATGGGGAGACAAAATAAGTGAGTGGTGGCCAGAAAAGTAGGTTTTGTCCTGCAAAATCACAAGAATCATAAATGGAGTCATGGAGAAGTTAATTTTCAGATACTTTTCAGACACAATGATGGATTACGATTCTAAGAGCAAGAGGTAGAAAATGGAAGATGGTGATGGCAGGACTAATTCAGCAGATGGGATGTGGCTGGATGGGATATAAACACAGTTTAGTGTGGGGTTAGCTACCATGGTTCTAGTGAGGCAAGCCAAACCTCAGCCTTCTGTTATTGTTACCATTTGCCTTCTCAGCTCCTCCTTGGTGCTGCTAATGAGCATGACTTGTGAAGGAAATCATACAAACTTGCTGACTAGGTCCACTACAAATTTAAAGTATCTATGTTCAGTTCAACAAATTTGTGTTAATTAATAATAATAATAGCTAGCATTTATAAAACACCTATGGTGCTTTCCCAATATTATCTTATTTGACCACCATCATAACCCTGGGTGGAAGGCACTGTTATTATTCCTATTTCATAGAGGAAGAGACTTAGGCAGAACTTAAGGAACTTACCCAGTGTCACACAGCTAGTAAGAGTCTAAGCCTGAATTTGAATTCAGGTGTTCCTAATGCCAGGCCCAGAGTTCTATCCATTGTGCCACCCATAATGAATATTTATCAGTGTTCTGGGACTGAGGAATCGTAACACAAAAATAAAAGTAGCTCCAAACCTCCAAAACCTTGCATTCTACTTGGATGGGGAAAGTGGGTAGAAGAGACAACATGTACACAGATAAATACATGTAAAACATATACAAAGTAATTTGGGGACAGGGATCTTTTACAGAGGGGAGAAGGGCAGACCTTTAGGGCATATCCCTTAGGAGATAAGGTAGCAACCATTTAGCTGTACCTTAACTGAAGCTTGGAATTATAAGAAGCCAGGGTGAGGAGGGAGGGCATTCCAGGCATGAGGAGGACCTAGACAAAGGCATGGGTGCACTAGATGGAATGCCCTGCAGGAAAAAGAACAAGCCTTTTCTGTTCCTCTTTAATTGACAAGATTCTTTGACCTCATGGACAATTACAACAAATCCTTCCTAGAAAGAGTGTGGAGGAGCAACAAGTGTAATTATTGCTTTGTAATGATAGGGTTAGCTGTTGGTGTTTTTCTATTATTATGGTGAATGAGGATTTACCTGGAAGAAAGAGATCTTTTTGTTAACCTGCTGGTAATCTTGAGCTTCTATATAAAAATCAGGGGGAAGCATAAGTCAACCCCCACCAAAGAAAAGGGTAGCCCTTCCTTAGAGGCCTCTAATGAGGCAAAAATTTGCATTTTACCCTTAAGGGGCCCCCAGAGAAGAGAAGGCTTTCACCTGTAAGTCACTTAGTCAGTGGTAATTGGGGTGAGTCCTTTTGTCTACTCAAGCCCCATGACAGGTTGCATAAGATTCCTATGACCTCCTAGCTGGTTTAACATAGTTGGGCCAAGCCAATACCAATAAGGTGTTGTAATCTGTGCTGTGGACCTAGTCATTATGTTTGTTTTTATATCAGGAGACCAACTTTGAACCACTTGTGATGTTAACCACATTGTATGAATTGTACATTTAAGAAGAAAGTGTTGTTTTATATTTTATGATTTGTATTAAGTTCCTCAAATAATGCCTTATAAGGTCAGAGTTGTTTTAAATATTATCTCATTTGATCTTCACAAAACCCTGTCAGGTAGGTGCTATTCTTATTCTCATTTTACAGATGAGGAAACTGAGGTAAACAAGGGTTAAATGGCCTACTCAGGGTCACACAGCTAGTAAGTGTATGAGGCTAGATTTGAACTCAGGTCCTCTTGACTCTAGGGTCAGTGTTGTATCCACCGTAAAACATTGCTGTCCTATTAGTAAAAGCTATTTTATTACATTTTATGTTCCACCAGTGTCTCATTGTACTCTTACCTTCAACCTGAATCACTAGATGTACCTGAGTTAGACCTGGTCCTGAACTAAAGCCATTGAAATAGTCCAGGTGAGAGGTGATGACAGTGTGAACCAGGGTGGTAGCCACAAGAGTAGAGGAAATTCGATGATGAAGATGAGAGACATTGTAGACACAGACATGCTAAGATGTGGTAAATGTTGATACACGTGCATTGACTTGAGTTTTACTGGCTCCTTTCCTTTCCTTTCCTTTCCTTTCCTTTCCTTTCCTTTCCTTTCCTTTCCTTTCCTTTCCTTTCCTTTCCTTCCCTTCCCTTCCCTTCCCTTCCCTTCCCTTCCCTTCCCTTCCCTTCCCTTCCTTTCCTTTCCTTTCCTTTCCTTTCCTTTCCTTTCCCCTTAAACCTTCTGCACTCTGAACCTAGGACACAAATGGGCCCCCTGCCTAAGATCTCTTCTGGACTCTCCTGGTTTAGAGTGATTATCAATACTAATTGTTGCTGTTTCCCTCCCAGCCTCATGTCTTTCTTTTTCTTGCCCTCATTAAAGGGGCCATGCTCTGGCAACTTCTTAAACAGGCCTATTTAATGAATGGATGTTACATCACCCTGAGTGAGTACCTGCAAAGACTTTAGCCTAAAAGGCCCAGGGTCTCCCAGTGCATTCTGGGTCACCTCCAGTCATCCTGATGAATATCTGGTCACTGGATTCAGATGACTCTGGAGGAAAAATGAGGTTGGTGACATTGCACAACCCTCCCTCTCTCGAAACAAAGTCACATGCAAGTCGTCATCATTTCTCTAATGGCATGGTCTTCATTGGCATCAAAGGATGAACACAAACAATACATGTAAGATGAGAGATAGGGAGATTTTCCAAAACTGCATGAATTGAAGGAAGCCCTCCACAGAAATAGGCAAATTCAGAGGAGGGGTGGATTGGGGTTGAGAAGATAATGTGATGAAATTTGTGATGCATGTGGCAACCCCACCTATGTCTGCTCATTCTGGGTGATCCTTTCTGTCCCACCCTGAAATGAAAGATTATGGGAGAATTTTTACTTACTGAGAACTTTTCCGAGAGCACAGATCCTACCCTTAGAGGGTTGTATATACTACAGTCATAAGGGGATCTCGAGGACAAGAATTAGGTATGTGGAAGGAGTGGAACCAAGAGGGCTGAGTAACAGCACACATTTTCTAGAGCGCTGCCCCAAGCCCAGCCAAATACCAGTAAAAAATGGCTCTAAACAAATTCTAGAGCTGTAGAACCCACAGAATGACAGAGTGAAGCAAATCTCCAGCCCAAGACAAGTCTGGAAGGTCACCAGGAAGTGTCTATTGCACCTCACTGGGAGCAGAGTCTGGACTGCACCAGCATCTTTCACACTTGTGGCAGTTTCCAGACTTCATGACCCCAAAGCAGAAGAGTAGAGGATCCTGTAGCAGCCACAGCAGCAGCAGGGGCAGCTTCAGGCACTGTTTCTGGAGTTCTAAGCCCACATATTGCAGGGGGATCAAGCAGATGACAGTACAACCCCTCCATCCCAATGGAAGCAGAGAACTACATTGACAAAGAGCTTGAAAGTCAAGTAAATGACTGGGGAAATGAGCAAAAACTAGAAAAAGAATCAGACTATAGAATCTTATTTTGGTGACAAGGAAGACCAAACCATGCAAACAGAAGAAAACAAAGTCAAAGCTTCCCCATCCAAAACCTCCAAGAAAAATATGAATTGGATTTAGGCCATGGAAGAGCTCAAAAAGAATTTTGAAAATCAAGTAAGAAAAGTAGAGCAAAAATTGGGAAGAGAAATGAGAGTGATTCAAGAAAATCATGAAAAATGAGTCAACTGCTTGCTAAAGGAAACCCCAAAAAATGCTGAAGAAAACCACACTTTAAAAAGTAGACTAACCCAAAGGGCAAAAGAAATCCAAAAAGTCAATGAGGAGAAGAATGCACTAAAAAGCAGAATTGGTCAGATGGAAAAGGAGGTCCAAAAGCTCACTGAAGAAAATGATTCTTTAAAAATTAGAATGGAGGAGATGGAAGCCAAAGACTTTATGAAGAATAAAGAAATTATGAAACAAAATCAAAAGAATGAAAAAATAGCAGACAATGTGAAATATCTCATTGGAAAAACAACTGACCTGGAAAATAGATCCAGAGAGATAATTTAAAAATTATGGGATTACCTGAAAGCCATGATCAAAAAAAGGGCCTGGATATTATCTTTCATGAAATTATTAAGGAAAACTGCCATGATATTCTAGAACCAGAGGGTAAAATAAATATTGAAAAAATCCACTGATCACCTCCTGAAAGAGATCCATAAAGAAAAACTCCTAAGAATATTATAGCCAAATTCAAGAGTTCCCAGGTCAAAGAGAAAATATTGCAAGTAGCCAGAAAGAAACAATTTGAGTATTGTGGAAACACAATCAGGATGACACAAGATCTAGTAGCTTCTACATTAAGATATTGAAGGACTTGGAATTGATATTCCAGTAGTCAAAGAAACTAGGATTAAAACCAAGAATCACCTACCCAGAAAAACTGAGTATCATACTTCAGGGGAGAAAATGGTCATTCAATGAAGTAGAGGACTTTCAAGCATTCTTGATGACAAGACCAGAGCTGAATAGAAAATCTGACTTTCAAACACAAGAAGCAAGAGAAGTATGAAAAGGTAAAGTGGAAAGGAAATCATAAGGGACTTACTAAAGTTGAACTGTTTACATTCCTACATGGAAAGATAATATTTGTAACTCTTGAGACTTTCCTTAGTATTTGGGTAGTTGGAGGGATTATATGCATATAGACAGAGGGCATAGGGTGAGTTGAATAGGAAGGGATGATATCTCTTAAGGGGTGAAAGAAGAATATATTGGGAAGAGAAAGGGAGAAATGGAATGGAGCAAATTATCTCTTGTAAAAGAGGCAAGACAAAGTTTTTTCAATGGAGGGGAAAAGGGGGGAGGTGAGAGGAAAAAAGTGAAGCTTACTCTCATCACATGTAGCTTAAGAAGAGAATAACATGCACACTCAATTTGGTATGAAAATCTATCTTACACAAAAGAAAGTAGGAGAGAAGGGAATAAGTGGGGGGTGGGGGATGATGTGTTCGTCCTTTGTTGCTGAAGAACATGCCATCAGAGAAATAATGACATGACTTGCACTTGACTGTTTTTGAGTGAGGGAGAGCTATGCAGGTCACCAATCTTACTTCTCCTCCAGAGCCATCTGAATCCAGTGACCACAGGATGGCTGGAGATGACCCAGGATGAGGTAATTGGGGTTAAGTGACTTGCCCAGGGTCACACAGTTAGTGAGTGTCAAGTGTCTGAGGTGAGATTTGAACTCAGGTCCTCCTGACTCCTGCATTGGTGCTCTATCCACTGCACTACCTAGCTACACCTTTCCTTCAATAATTTCATAGTGGACAGGCTTTGCAGAGTTGTCTTTGAAGGGTCCATACTCCCCCCTCCTTAGGGAAAACCAATTGTCTTAAACCTTTATTGGTAAACAAGTAGAAAGATGTAGTCTGTGGCATAATGAAGCAGTAAACAAGAACGAGATGTTTCCGTATTGACCTTTACAAAATTTTGTCCAATACATTACAGTTATGGAGCAAATGAGTTGGCATGAATGGTAATATCCTTAATGTGTACATCATTAAGAGGCCAAAAAGTCTTTTCATTTACTGTCAGCTTCTCTAGTTTATCCAATGTCTCTAGGCCATCTATTACCTTTCTGTGTATTTCATGTTCAAATGAGGCTGCTTGCCATAAGTAATAAAGAACTGTGATCCATTGGTGTTTGGGCCATTATTAGTCATGGATATAACTCCTTGAATGCTGTGCTTAAGATATTCACTGTATTCATCTTCAAATTTCCTGCCCCAGATACTGTTGCCTCCTTTCCCAGAACCTGTTGGATCTCCTGTTTGTGCCATGAAACCCTTGATATTTCTGTGAAATATACACCCATTGTAGTAATTACTAGCATAAAGAGTCAAGAAATTTTCACATGATTTGGATGTTTGCTCACAGAAGACTTCTATTTTAATGTCAAATACATCGGTGTGTAACATCACAGACATCCTGCTACTTGAGGATTTCAGACAATCCAAAAGAAAGCTCATGGTTCCAGCACTTCCAAATATGAACGAAGATTCTAGACCCCAAAACAAGCAGACCAAAAGAGAGTGGGATGATAGAAGGGAGGGCAAAGAGGAGGAGGGAGTGATTAGAAGTAAACACTTTTGGGGAGGGGCAAGGTCAAAAGAGAGAATAGAATAAATGGGGGGCAGGATAGGATGGAGGGAAATATAGTTAGTCTTTCACAACACGACTTTTATGGAAGTCTTTTGCATAACTACACATGTATAATCTATATCGAATTGCTTGCCTTCTCAGTGGGGATTGGTGGGGAGGGAGGAAGGGTGAGAAGTTGGAACTCAAAATTTTAAAAACAAATGTTAAAAATTGTTTTTACATGCAACTTGGAGATAAGAAATATAGGTAATGGGGTATAGAAATCTATCTTGCCCTATGAGAAAATAGAGAGAGGAGATGGGGATAAGGGAAGGGTGTGATAGAAGGGAGGGAAGATTGGGGGAAAGGGTAATCAGAATGCATGATGTCTTGGGGTGAGGGGAGGGGAGAGATGGGGAGAAAATTTGGTACTCAAAATCTTGTGGAAATGAATGTTGAAAACTAAAAATTAATTATTTAATTTTAAAAAAGAGTTGGGTATGTGATGATGAAAGGGTGGAAAATTTTTCCCAGCAGTACCTGCTCATTTGCTACAGTGAGCACCCAGGTTGTAGATACGTTATACCTACTCTGAGGGGCTAAAGTCCAGCACAGAAAGAATAATGGTGAGAGTTTGTACGATGCTAGGAGTGGAATAGAGTGAGGAGTGTTAGGATAATGGATAAAGGGTAGGAGTTACTGCATTGGAGTAAATCCTGCATATCCAACCTAGGCAAGATAGGGGCACCTACTCTTTAAAAAAATGAAAAAATGGTTTCACAGGTTCTACTTGGAGAGGCAAATAACAGTATTGGCAGAGTTGGTTTTTAACATATGTCCAAACTCAACAAGACAGATCATTTCAGGAGATTTTTGGTCATCTCATATCACAGTGTTCATGATAAGTAGTGTGTATCATAAAAGAAAGTTGTGGGTGGCCCAGGTATTTCATCAAATGAAAGTTCTAGGGAGTAACTCACCAATGGAAGGATGAGTCTAACAGAGGTGGAGGAATCTTCAGGGTGAGGAGGCAGCTGGGGTAGGGGTGGTATCCATAGAATCATAGCTAACCAAGAAGACATCAATAGCTACTGGCTCATTTTTTTTCTTTCATATCTCCATAAAAATCTTCATGAAAAACATTTATATCAGATGTTCCCAAAGTATGGTCTGAGGGACTCCTGGACACTTCCAAAATTCTTACAGGGGGTCTCTGAGGTCAAAACTATTTTAATTATAATAATATGACAATTTCTAATATATAGATATTGATGGATATAATCCTCATAAAGAAAAACTTTCGCGGGGCAATTCTCATCCATTTTAAGTGTAAAGGGGTCATAAGACCAAAAAGTTTGAGAATTACTTGTTTATAATGTACAAATGACAGAATCACAGGAATTAAAAGAAGCCTCAGAGGCCATATAGACCAACCTGTAAGAATGTCCCTTAAAACATATCTGACAAATCCAGCCTGGCTTGAAGAGCCCCACTGAAACAAAAGCCACTGCCTTCCGAAGTAGCTCTTTCCACCACCGACTAACTCAATTAGGAAATCTTTTTCTTCATCAAGCCTAAATCTCTTTCTCCACAATTTCCATCCACTGTTCTTAATTCTGCCCTCTGAATTAAAGCAGAACAAGATCAATCCCTTGTTCCGTATGACGGCGCTTCAAATACTTGAATATAACTATCCTGTTCCTCCTAATTAAGTCTTCTCCATCTTCTCCTGCCATTCAATTTCAGGTTCACCTCATGGGTGATGTTACTCATGATTATAATATGATAACTAAATGGCATACCTCATTTTAAAATAATAAATTAGATTAAAGGACCTAGAATACAATGGCATATCAAGAAGATACTCATGTTAGGAAACTCATGAACAAAAGCCCAATTTTAGTGAGGATTGGTAAAGAGAAAATGTTTTAGTATAGCAGTGGATCTACGATCTCATCCATATAGACCCTTCTTCCAGTGATTACGCCCCACCAATGACTTTATATGCCGTGCAACTTTTGTGCTTGTCCTGGTATAAATTCACCATGAGGATCTAAACCAATGCTCTGGAGAGCATTCCATATGTCATTCAACATTTGAGGTTATAAGAGCAACACTTGTGCTGACCATCAATTATAACAGATTAAGGGAGAAATAGGGGAAAAAGAGACTTCATGATAGGAATACCACAGATTTTCTCATCAGAAGGGGGAGTTGATAAGATTGAGATCCAAAACTGACAAAGAGGCATGATATAGAAGTGGTGGGGAATTTGATCTATCTAGACATTTGCTGGAGTTCTTTCACTGCTGAAAGTAAAGAAGTTGATTAATACTTCATAGAATCAAGAATTATAAAAAAGAAATCACTTGACATACTACCTTACTAATACCTATCCTCAAAAGCTATAGACAAAGAAAAGTACTTCTATTCTTTATCTGACCAATGAAGACAGGCTGGTTGCTAAATCTGAAATGATTGGAATCTTGGTGAAAGTAACCACAATAATAATTTAGAGTTAATAATGAGTGCTGCCTTTGTTTCTTCCCTTTTTCTTCCAGTATATTTTTCCTCCCCTCACTTTTCTTGGTTTTTTCAAGATCATTGTAACATAACAATCCACTCCTAGGCCATCTGTTTAATTTTACTTTGCCCGTGATCCCTGAAGAAATTAGGATTATGAAGCAACCATCACCCATTAGATTATAAACAATTCATCATTATAAAACTCCTTTGGATTGTTCACTTATATTCATTCTCTTATTTTCTCTTGGCTGCTTTGTACTGCAAAATTCTATTCTACTCTGATCTTTTCATCAGGAATGGTTAAAATTCCTCCATTTCATTGTGAATGTCCATTTTCTTCTGTGTGATTATTCTCTGTTTTGTTGCATAAATTATTCTTGGTTGTAGACCTATATCTTTTATCTTTTGCAATGTCATATTCCAAGCTCTCCACTCTTTTAGAAAGGTAGCTGCTAAATCTTGTATGATCCTGACTCCCTTAGTACTAGAATTCTTTCTTTCTGGCTGCTTATTGTATTTTTCTTTGACCTAGAAGATCTGAATCTGGGCTAAAAAAGAACAATAAACAAAGGTAGGAAGAGTGAATGTTGTAGGAGCTGCAGAAAGACTCACACTAATACACTGATGAGAGACTGTTAGTCTAACCATTCTAGAAAACAATTTGAAATTATCTTTAACGTAAATTAAATTTTCCATTCCCTTTGACCTAGACCAGTCATTGTTAGATATATACTTTCAAGGAGGTCAAAGATAGGATTTTTACTGGAAGTAAAAAATAATAAGTAAGCTTAACATAAACTAAATAAGTAGCTTAAAACACCTTTGGGATAGTATGTCCACTAAAATAATCATAACAGCATACTTTCGTTAGACACAAAGAATTAGAAACAAAATAGATAACTGCCTATTGAGGAATGGTTAAACAAATGATAGTAAATGAATGGAATGAAACATTACTTCACTGTAGGATTCAAAGAAGCATAAGAAAATAAATGTAAAGCAAAAAATAACTTGGACTGCAGAAGCAACATATACAAAAATTACAATGTCAATAAAAAGAACAAAAAAATGAAACTAAGTAAAGTTATAATAACCAAGTCTGATCTTGAGAAACAACAAATTGGACCTTCATCCAGCACAAAAGTAGGTGTCCATGGATGAGCAACATTGAAGGACTATCAGACTCAACTAATATTTTGCTTAATTTTACTGTATTGCTTTTGTTTTACTCTGATATAGGTTGCTTTGGTTTAACTGTTTTTATTGATTATAGGGGAAGATGCAATTCTGGGGAAAGGGAGTTATTCAGAAATGACTAAAATGTAAAAGCAAAAGACATTAATAATTTTTTAAATAAAAAATTCAGTTTGAATTTGATTCCCTGACATTTAGAAAACATTGTTAAAAGGATGGTTTTAAGGGCTTAGAAAGGGAAGTAGTGATCACTAAAAGCAAGCATATGTTCACCAAGAACATTTCATGTCAGACTAAACTCATTTCTTTTTTTGACAGGATTGCTCAATTGTTAGATTTAGGAAATCCCATAGACATAGTACACCTGGATTTCAGGTAGGAATTTTTAAAAGTTTCTCATGCTATCCTTATGGTTAAGATGGAAGGATCACGGCTAGATGACAATACAGTTGGTGAATTCAGAACTTGTTGAATGACTAGACTCAAAAAGTTGTGATTAATAGATCAACATCAACCTAGAAATTAATCTCTAGTAGAGAGGGCCATCAAACTGTCCATGTTCTGTGCAATAGTTTATCAATGTCTTTTATGAAGTTATATGTATAATGTTAATCACAAAGAGAGGTTAGAGAGAGTTAACAAGTTTTATGACAGAACTAAGAAGATCCATAATGATGGGGCAAAATCTAACAAATTTAATAAAGTTAAATGTAAGATCTCCTACTTGGGTGCAAAAAATCAACTACACAAATATAGGATGGAAAGGTATGGTTTGTGTGAAAAAGGCTTGGGTATTTTAACATACTGAAATTACAAGATAATATTACAGTGTGATGTGGCAACAAAAATATCTACTGTTATCATAGTCTGCATTCAGAAAAGTCCCCAAAGGGGGAGGTGACAATTCTACTGTGCTCTCCCCTGCTCAGACCTCATCAGAAGGATTGCATCTAGTTCCGGGTAACACACTGTAGGAAGGATATTGACAAGCTGTAATTCATAAAAAGTCAGTCAACCAGAATAGTAAGGGAACTGGAAATCATCACAGAAAGCACTGGAGATGTTTAGGCTAAAGAAGATAGTGTTTGGTGGGGACACTATCTTGGCTAAATGGTATAGCAAAAGAAATAGTTGCAAGTCATTCCTTTCCTCACCAAATCTGGGATACATCCTTCCACAAACATATAAGATTTCATGAGAGCAAAAACTGAACACAAAGTATAACTTTAGTGAGACACAAACGTGGCTTAGGCTACTCAGAATTCCAGAACAGTGTCTTGAGACATAAAACCCGAAAAGGAATCTGAGAAGGTTAACTGACTGAATGGGGACTGATCATCATTAGTCAAGGTGAAGTACTTGCCAAAAGTTGTGAGATGCCCAGCAATGGATATTTCCAAGCATGGGTGAATGATCACTTGTTAGGGATATTGTTAATGGATATTCCTGTTCAGGTATGGGTAGGACTAAACTGTAGTTTATAACTATTACCTCCTGGATTTAATGTAAAATCCTCTGGTTGATATTTAAAGTCCTCTACAATCTGGTCTTTACTACCTTTTCAAGTATTTCCTTCAAGGGCTCTACAATCTAGCTGCTTTGGTCTTCTTGCTAGCAATTTCTCACATACAGCACTATCTCCCAATTCTGTGACTACGTTGGCTCTTCCCCATTGCCTGACTTCTTCCAAGGCTCAGTTCAAATTCCACCTGCTCCATGTCTTTTCTGTCTCTTCTTCCTTCCTTAGTGCCTTCTCTCAAAGATTATCTTCCATTTATCCTGTATATGTCACACATATGTAGTTTTATTATCTCCCCCTGTATGTCATACATATGTAGTTTTTTGTATATTATCTCCCCCAATAGAATGTGAGATCATATTTTTTTTTCTTTGTACTGTCAGTGATCAGTACTGTGTCACATAGTAAACACTTAAACATTTATTGGCCGACTGTAGAACTCAGAAGCTTTCAGCATATAGGAATAGGAAGAAATTGTGTTAAAAGGAGAAGAGGAAAAGACAATAGCTAATAACAGCTCACACTTCTACTGTGTTTTAAATACACAATTTCATTTGATCCCCTCAATACTGTGATGTAAATGCTATTATCATCATCCCCATTTTACAGATGAGGAAGGTAAAGGTGAGGGAGCTCAAGCTGAAATGACTTTTCCAGGGTAAATGGAATGTGAACCTAGGTCATGCTCACGGCAAGTCTAGTTCTCTTTCCACTGTACTACTTTCTACTCTCTCAGCTAAAGGTTATCTGAAATTATTTCTCTGAAGAACAGGAAGCTGGAGATACTGCATAGGTAAGGAAGTACTAGTTATATGGAAGAGAAAGTGTCCCATGAGATTTCAGCAAATCTGAAAGATCATGGGGAAGTGGAAAGATATTAAAGTATAAAAGGAAAGACCCTCAGATGCAAAATAAATATACATTTTAGAAAGGGTCTGAGGCTTGAATACCTTGGTTTCATAAGAGGAGTGTTGAATGGCTAGGGCGCAGGCCTTTGTCCCTAGCCATTCATCTGCATAAGACCCTAAAAGGAGTCTGGGAAGGTTAACTGACTGAATAGGGACTGATCGTCATTAGTCAAGGTGAAGTACTTGCCTAAGAGAACTTGGCATTGAACCAGAAAGGAATTTTTTAAATAGAAAAGGCCAGACCTCTCTCATTTCTTGCCTTGAGGTGACAAACTTCAGAGGATTCTGCTAATCCTACACTAAGGGTTGTTGCCCAAGCTGAAAGAACACAATAGCACTCCAGCTGAAAACAGCACTCTAACACTCCAGCTAAAGAGAGCACTGTACTGCCCAACAGCTATCCACAAAAAGATGAACACAGGGAGTCCATCAGATGAACCCATTCAACAGAGGTGCCTTTCTCTGAGAAGAGCCAAGCAGCTGAATGAGGCTGTCTGGCATGACCCAGCTACCAAGCAACTTGCCAGAACCCATCCAGCTGAGATACCTTGCCCTATAAGTGATAGAATATCTCTTCCATCATTAACACCATCTCCTGAAGCAAATTTCATTTTAAGAAAGGACATGAAGGCCCTGTTCTGGAATTCTGAGCAGCCTAAGCCGTGTGTGTTCCCATGTTTGTGTCTCAATTTTTGCCCTTATGGAATCATGTACATTTGTGGAAGGATGTATCCCAAATTTGGTGAGGAAGGGAATGACTTACAGCTATTGTTTTTGCTATACCATTTAGGCAAATTGATTTTTTAAATTTTAATTTAATGTTTTTGCTACATTTTAACTCTCTCTCTCTCTCCTTCCCTCCCCATCCTGAACTAGAGAAGGCCAGTATTTGATGCAGATTTATAAATATATGTAAAAACATGCTATCTGTATTTCTGTTTATTAGTTCTTTCTCTGGAGGTGGACAGCGTCCTCCTTCATAGTTTCTTTATAGTTGATTTGAGTATTTATAATACTCAGAATAACTTGGTTGTTCACAATTATTCCTTGAACAATATTGCTGCTCAAAAACCCCCCAATATTTTGTACAAAGTTCTCTTGGTTCTGCTCACTTCATTATTCATTATTCCATACAACTCTTTCTATGTTTTTCTAAAATCAACCAGCTCATCATTTCTTGCAGCACAGTAATATTCCATCATACTACAACTTTTTTAACCATTCTTCAACTGATGGACATCCCCTCAATTTCCAATTCTCTGCCCCCACAAAGAGAACTGTTACAAATATTTTACAGCACATAGAGTCTTTTTCTTTTCCCCTGATCACCTGGGAAACAGATCTAATAGTGGTATTGCTGGGTCAAAGGGTATGCACAATTCTGTACCTCTTTGGGCATAATTCTGGATTGCTCTGCAAAATGGTGGATCAGTTCACAGTTCCACCAACAATGTCTTAATGTTCCTATTTTTCCACATCCCCCTTCAACATTTGTCATTTTCTCCTACTGTCATTTTAGGCAATCTGATGGATGTGAGATGATATCTCAAAGTTGTTTTAGTTTGTACTCTCTAATCAGTAATGACTTCGAGCATTTTTTCATACGGCTATATATAGCTTGCATTTCTTCATTGAAAAACTCTCTACTCATATCCTTTGACCATTTTTGAATGGGGGAATGACTCATATTCTTATAAATCTGACAAAGTTTTCTACATATTTGAGATATGAGATCTTTATCTGAGATACCTATAAAAATTTTTCCCTAGTTTTCTGCTTTCCTTCTAATCTTGGCTACATTAGTTTTATTTGTACAAAACCTTTTTAAGTTAATGTAATCAAAATTATCCATTTCACATTTCATTCTCTATCTCTTGTATAGTCATAAATTCTTCTGCCCATCATAGGCAATGATATTCTTTTAGTTTTCTTTAGATATATCCATTTATATCTAGGTCATGTGTCCATTTTGACCACATCTTGAAAAATGATGTAAGGTATTTATCTACATCCAATTTCTGCTAGACTGCTTTTCAGTTTTTCCAGCAGTTTATACTAAATAGTGTATTCTTAGCCCAAAAGCTTAACTTTTTACATTTGTCAAACACAAGGTTACTATAATAACTTACTACTGTGTATTGTGTATCTACTCTGTTACACTGATCCACCTTTCTATTTCTTGGCTTGTACCAGATAGTTTTTGATAACTGCTGCCTTACAATATAGTTTAAAATTTCACACTGCTAGATGTCCTTCTTTACATTTTTTCCATTAATTCTTTTGATATTCTTGACCTTTTGTTCTTCCAAATGAATTTTATTATTATTTTTCCTAGCTCAACAAAATATTCTTTGGTAGTTAGCACTGAATAAGCAGACAAGCTTAGGTAGAATTGTCATTTTTATTACATTGGCTCTCCCTACCCATGAACAATTAATATTTCTCCAATTTTTAAAATTTGACTTCATTTACATAGAAAGTGTTTTATAATTATGGTTGTATAGCTGCTGGATTTGTCTTGGCAGGTATACTCCCAGATATTTTATGTAGTCCACAGTTATCTTAAATGGGGCATCTCTTGATATCTCTTCTTGCAGCTTTGTTTGTGATATATAAAAATGCTGATGATTTATTTGGGTTTATTTCATATCCTGCAAATTTAGCTTTTGCTAAAGACATGAGTCTCACCATTTTGGAGCTCTTAAAATAGTATTACAAAGAATGTCATCCACAAAACTGGCCTGATAGTAGTAACCACTCTCTGGGAATCTAACATGCTGATACCAGTGCAATACAAGTCAGGAGAATGAGCCCAGAGGGCACATTACACAGAGATTATGAAGTTAGTCACATGAAAAAATTCTTCAAATCACTGTTAGAGAAATGCAATAAAAGTAATTCTGTTATTCTATCTCATACTCATTAAATTGGCAATGTTGACCCAAAAAAAGCAAAAAAAGAAAATGACAAATGTTGGAAAGATGCTGGGAAAACAGGCACATTAAAGTGAAGTTATGAAGTGATCTAATCATTCTGGAAAGCAATTTGAAATTGTGCTCCAAAAGTCACTAACTGTGAACACTGTTTCAGTCAACTATGCCACAACTACACCGAAGCCACTCAAAGAGATCAAAGAAAGGGAAAGGACTCATATATACAAAAGTATTTATAGCAGAGTTTTTTTATAGTAACAAAAATGGACACTAAGGTGGTACCCATCAATTAGAAAATGTTATTAAACATATTATCATATATGAATGGAATGGAATACCATTTTGCTGTAGAAAAGGATTAAAGGGATAGTTTTAAAGAAACTTGAGAAGACTCGTAACAACTGATGCAGAAGGAAGCAAGAAGAACCTAGAGAACAATTTATATAATAACAAGAATGTTGTAAAATCAAACAACTTTGAAAAACTTGAGAACTCTGATCAATGCTATGAGTAACCATGATTTCAAAATACCCAGTCATGAAGCAAGCTTCCCAACTCAAAAGAGAGAGGTACAGATGCAGGGTACAACATGAAATATATGTTTTTTTGACATAGTCAAAATAAGAATTTTTTTAACTTGATTGAATACAGGGATCTTGTTTCTCTCTTCATTTTAGTGGGAGATAGAGCAAATGGGAAGGAGAGAAAAATAGATTTTTTTTGTTCATTGAATATATTTGAATTTAATTTTTAGAAAGAATAGTCTGTGAATAAAAAGTGAAAATTATCTATTGTTTCATCAGAGGCTGAGGTTCTTGATGGTAATAACAAAAACTAGGCCCTGCTGAGCTCTTGGATGGAAGAAATGGGCCTATTTTTCTTTCTGGTATAAAAAGAACATCAGAAACCAAGTGGGATGATCTAGTTGCTAAAGCTCACAAGAATGTTAAATGTTTAGGAACTTGAACTTCTTGGCTAACTCAACATTTCCTCCTTTTTAATGGAATGAGTTTCATTAATTGGAAGATTCAGTGTAAGGGAACAAAGGTAAGGAGGAAATGAGGGGAAATGGCATCTGTGACTGAAGCATCATTTAATGGGATATTTAATTTCCCATCCCTCTTTCTGAGGAATCATTTTCTGCAGAGACACGAGGAATTATAGGAGAAACTTTGCTCATTTTAGCAAATTGCTCCAAATTTCCCACAATCTCAGCCTTCTTTTTCAACTCCTACCCCAACCTTTCTCTTTAGGTATACTTTAATGCACTGGAACATACTTAACAGAAGCTTATTTGTGTTACTCACCAAGGCCAGCCTTGTTTACAAGACAGAAATCAAAAGAAAAAGCAATCCTTAAAACTCAATCACAACGAAGACTCCCTATATATACATTGTCCAACAATGTTCCTTTTTAATGCTACATAATCAATTATGCAAAATTAGAATGACTGACCCAAATTTTTGGAAGACAAGAAAGGAAAAGCATACTATCTTTTATACTCAGTGTCAAGTTGGTCAACCATAATAAGTTGAAAACTGTTCATTTAGGTTTCCCTAGCCCTCACAATATAAACCTCATTGAATTCAACAAATATTTAGTAAATTACTATGATGTGTAAGGTTCAGGCATTGGGGACACACAAATAAATATGTAATAATCCCTGTCCTCAAGAAGTTTATTTTCTACTGAGAGGTTACAACACGTATACAGACAAATATAAAAAGATATTGAATAGTCAAAGAAAAAGTGAGACAAATTAAGTACTTTAAAAATATTTGATGAGAGAAAGAGAATCTTCAGCTGGGATATTCAGGGAAAGCTATATGGAAGAATTAGAACCTGAACACATTTTCAAATGAACATGAGGACTCTGAAAATTGGAGATGAAGAGAGAATTCATCCCAGGTGTGGAGAACAATCTATCTGAATGTCCAGGAGAAGAAGATGGCATATCAAATTAAAATCTTCAAAGGGCCTTGGAGATCATTTAGTACAATTCCAGCGTTTTATAGTAAAAGAAGACATTATTTGAAGGGAAGGTGATTTGCCAAAGGTTAACATCAGAGTCAAGTCTAGACCTCCCATCCTAGGGCTCTTCCCTCTAAGTTGGCTCATCTTTCCATATGTCTGCCTTGGTGATATAGGCCACATAAAGGATTACTATGGTTTCTTCACTCTGGAATGGAAGACTTTCCAGGCTGAGGAATATTTATTGCCTAGCAATTAAACACTTATACCTGGTCTACACCTATACAGCTATACCTGGACTATATGCCCATACCTATATACATACTTATACCTCATCTATATCAGTACATAGAGAATAGAAAATTGACCCAAATCACACAATATCACCTTACTTTCTATATTCAGTCTGGCATACAGGCAGAGCTAATTAATGGAATGAAGTGACACAAGGTTTTAAGTTTTAAATGAAAAGCACAAAATTCTTTTGACATTCTGAAAAATAATATGAACTACGTTAGTGTTCTAACAATTATCTATGAAAATATCATTTAGAGTTTAGTTTAATTCATATGTCAATTAATGGACCAGAATAATACATAGACTAGTTTTCAAGTCCTCTATTCTTTCAGGGAGCTTCACCAAATTTTCTTTTTTTGCTTCCCATTTAGGGGAAAATTTTTAATAATTCATAACCTGATATAAAGGAGACAGGGGGTCCAATTGAATTAATCAATTAACTTACCTTACTTGTATCAATTGAGACTTTGTCAACTCATTCTACCTTTATCAGGTGAGAATATTTCTATTACATTGATCAATCAAGGGCATTAAACTAGGTACAAACAACCTAATTCATCAAGTTGGGAAAGAGTGGAGTACTTCAAGCCACTGGACAAAAGGAAATGATGCTACACAGGAAATGGATTGAGATTGGTTGAGGATGGTCAGTTATGCCTATGGGGCTTGTATTTTTAACAAGCCATTTCAGAATTCAATATTCTAGTGCCTGGCCAACTCAGTAGTGGAAGCTGCTCCAGCTAAGCCCTGGGAGACAATTGCCTAGGGGAGAGGGAAAATGGGGAGATCCTCAGACTTCTCTTCCTCTACCCTTGACCAGAGATGACCTTGAGAACTTTGAAGGGTCAAAGAATTTAGACTTCTCATCAAAGGATGACCTGGACTGAGTCTAGCTCTAACACTTAGATGCTTTGTCATCTTGGACAGGTCATCAAATTTTTGGGGGCTTCAGATTTTTCATATGCAAAATGAGGGGATTGAACCAAAGTTGTGTAAGATGCCTTCAAGTTTTAAATCCGAGGATTCTATATAATTGCTTTCAGCAACTGGTAAGCATCTGATTCTCATCACATAATCAATTACTCTCTGGGACATGAGGGCAGCAAAATTGGACTAACTGATCCATTTACTTCAGTGTTTCCATGCTTCAATGAATCCATGATTTATTTCATCAGAATGGATGCTCCATTCTCTCCCTTCTCCCTGTACAGAACCCAATCCATCTGCTCTTTCTCATTTCATTCATTTCTCTGCTCAAAGCATTAAAGCCTAGTTGAGTCCCTAATTACTTGTCTCTTAAGCTATTCAAATGCTTGGAGTAAACAAGAATTTTGGCTAGTAGCAGTAGTAGTAGTAGTAGTAGTAGTAGTAGTAGTAGTAGTAGTAGTAGTAGTAGTAGTAGAGTAGTAGGCTAGGAGCCACAAAGCTCAAATTCTTCCTCTGATTCTTACTAACTATGTAGCCCTGGGCAAGTCACATTACCTTTGTCAACCTCAGTTTCCTCAAATGCAATATAAGGATAGTAATAGTATCTACTTCACAGGGTTGTTGTGACAATCAGATGAAAATACACACATACATACAAACACACATACATAAGAAATAATATGTATTTATAAATACACATGTATGTATCACTTTGAAAAAAAAGGCACCATATAAATGTTAGCTACCATTAGTTAGCTGGTCTGCTTGAATCCAATCTCTTTTCTCTCCTAGTTATCCTACACACAGCTGACAAATTGATATTCCCAAAGCATAAATGTACCCAAGTCACTCCCCTGCTTAAGAAGCTCTAGTTGATTCCCATTGCTCTTAGGATAAAATGCAATTCCCCTGTTTGGCATCAAAAAACCCTTCTCATTCTTGCTCCAGACTTTGTTTTAAGTCTAGTAACACAAAATGAAAACTGACTTGCTATTTCCCCTATATAATGTCTCATTTCCCACCTCTATGCTCTTGAACAGACTACACTCTCTCCCTGGAGTGTTCTCCCTCTTCATCTCTGACTCTTGGAACTCCTAGCTTTCTTAAAAGCTCAGTTCAAATGTCACCTCCTTTCAGAGACCTTTCTTCTTTACCTTGATCATTAATGCTCCATCCCTTATCACTACTTGTTTTGTGTGTATCCTGTATATATTAATTTCTAATTAATTTTGTATCCCTCTAGTGGAATGTAAGTTACCCAAGGTCAGGAACCTATTTTTATGGTCAAAATTGATCACAGCATTTGGCACCTAGTGATTAATAAGTGCTATTGGTATTCTTGTGTGGGACTCCCCCAGGTCTTTCTATAGATCTTCTATTGCGGACCCACTCCTATGCCTTTCTGTTCTTTCCAGCTCTCTTCTCCTTTGAGTCATCTGTAATTGTTATTCTTCTGAGATTGTGGTATTACATGATTGAGAGGTAAGCATCATCACCAGTGGAAAAAAGGTGGATTGAGTGTTGCCAGTAAAGATTAAGTGATTAAGTGTTCCCAATGAAATATATAGTAAGATTAAAAGTAACCTAGCTTAATGTTTAGGTTAGGGTTGTGGCCAACAAAAATAGGGTGCAAGATATAATGAAAAATAAATTATTTCTCTGTATTTAAATTTTCCTTGTATTTACAATTTCCCTTTATTTAAAATATTTTATTAATGCTTTTTTGCTTTTACAAAAGAATTATTTCTCAATAATCCCCTCCATAATAAAAATTTCCTTTGTGATAAATAAAACTATTAAGTAAAACTAGCATTTGATAACTTACACAGCAGTCCATACCTGTAGTCTGCCACCTTAGAACAGAAGAGTATTTCATTGAATTTTGAGGATTGTTTTTAAGAGTTAAGGTTGAATCATAGAAAGAATGTTGAGGCAGATTCTGGAGTAAGAAAGCACCATTCAGCAAAAACTATTGGGAAAACAGGAAAGCAGCCAGGTGGAAATTAAGATTAGACCACATTTTATACCACATAACATTTGAATAACTTTCAAATAGATATATGGTATACATCAAAAGTCACATCATAATTAAATTAAAGGAAGAAGGAAGACATGATTTATGAAAAGGGCTAAACAAGGGATAGGAAAAATCAGAGAAGACAGTTCTGATCATTTTAAAGACTTTGCATAATCAAACCAATGCAGCTAAAATTAGAATAGAAATAGTTAACCATGGAAAAACTTTGCAGCAATATACTCTGATAAGAGGACTCAGTCTAAAGAAAAATAAGGAATTGATTCAAATGTATAAGAATGAGAACAAGCAGATCCAAGATGGTGGAGTAGAAAGACACACATACACTAGCTTTTCCCCTACAGCCCATAAAATACATTTAAAGGAAGACTCTCAACAAATTCTAGAGCAGCAGAAGTCACAGAACAATGGAGTAGAGGACATTTCTAGCCCAGGGTGACCTGAAGGGCTGGCAGGAATGGTCTGTCTCACCATATGCAGAGCAGAACTCAGCCCAGCTTTGGCTGTGCAGGATCAGGAGGAGCAGGACCTAGAAGGCTTCAGGGACAGAATCTCCAGCTGCATCACAGATCCCTCAACCCACAGGCATCAAATGTCAGTGAGAAGGTTTTTTCAGTTGCCCAGGAAGGGAGCAGGATGTCCTTATAGCTCCAGCCTCAGGCAGCAGCAGCAAAGGCAGCAGCAGGCAGGGGCTCCTAAAGCAGACAGCACCTTCATTATAAAGCCCCTGGGGGAATTGAGCAGCTCATCTGAATCTCAGCCCCCAGTGCTGGCTTGGTGGAACTGAAAGTCAGGAGGTTGTAGAGAGGAAACTCTACTACTCAGAGACTCTGGGCACAAAAGTTTCTTGTTGCTTCCAGACCAGTGTAGAGGCTTGATTGTGCCACCTTGGAGGAACTGAGATTTACAGATCCCCAGAGTATACCCTACTCTTGACAAAGGACTCAAAAGTCAAGTAACTGGTTGTGAAAATGCCCAAAAAAGGGGAAAAAAAATAAGACTAAAGAAGGTTACTTTCTCAGTGAACAGATATCTTTTCTCATCCTTTTGGATGAGGAAGAACAATGCTGACCATTGGGGAAAGATGTAAAAGTCAAGGCTTTTGTATTCCAAACATCTAAAATAAATATTCAATGGTCTCAGGCCATGGAAGAGCTAAAAAGGGATTTTGAAAATCTAGTAAGAGAGATGGAGGAAAAATTGAGAAGAGAAATGAGAGTGATGCAAGAAAATCATGAAAAGTGAGTCAACAACTTGCTAAGGAGACCCAAAAAAATGCTGAAGAAAATAACACCTTTAAAAATAGGCTCACTCAATTAGCAAAAGAGGTTCAAAAAGCCAATGAGAAGAAGAATGCTTTAAAAAGCAGAATTAGTCAAGTAGAAAAGGAGGTTCAAAAGCTCACTGAAGAAAATAGTTCTTTAAAAATTAGAATGGAATGGATGGAGGCTAATGGCTTTATGAGAAACCAAGAAATCACAAAACAAAACCAAAAGAATGAAAAAATGGAAGACAATGTGAAATATCCCATTGGAAAAACAATTGACCTGGAAAACAGATCCAGGAGAGACAATTTAAAAATTATGGGACTACCTGAAACTCATGATCAAAAAAAGAGCCTAGACATCATCTTCCATGAAATTATTGAGGAAAACTGTCTTGATATTCTAGAACCAGAGGGCAAAATAAATATTGAAAGAATCCACTGATAACCTCCTGAAAGAGATCCAAAAAGAGGAACTCCTAGGAAAATTGTAGCCAAATTCCAGAGTTACCAGGTCAAGGAGAAAATTTGCAAGCTGCTAGAAAGAAACAATTTGAGCGTTGTAGAAATACAATCGGGATAACACAGGATCTAACAGCTTCTAAATTAAGAGATTGAAGGGCTTGGAATATGATATTCCAGAAGTCAAAGGAACTAGGATTAAAACCAAGAATCACCTACCCAGCAAAACTGAGCATAATACTTCAGGGGGAAAAAAGGGTCTTTCAATGAAACAGAGGACTTTCAAGCATTCTTGATGAAAAGACCAGAGCTGAATAGAAAATTTGACTTTCAAACACAGGAATCAAGAGAAGCATGAAAAGGTAATAGGAAAGGAAAATCATAAGGGACTTACTAAAGTTGAACTGTTTACATTCCTACATGGAAAGACAATATTTGTAACCCTTGAAACTTTTGTCAGTATCTGGGTAGTTGGTGGGATTATAAACACACACATGTGCACACACACATACACACACACAGAGAGAACAGGGTGAATTGTATAGGAAGGGATCATATCTAAAAAAATAAAATTAAAGGGTGAGAGAGGAATATATTGGGAGGAGAAAGGGAGAAATGGAATGGGGCAAATTATCTCTCATAAAAGAGGCAAGAAGAAGACTTTTCCATGGAGGGAAGAAGCAGGGAGGTGAAAGAGAAAAGTGAAGCTTACTCTCATCACATCTGCCTCAAGGAAAGAATAAAACGCACACTCATTTTGGTATGAAAACCTATCTTACGATACAGAAAAGTGGGGGAGAAGGGGAATAAACAGGGTGAGGGAGATGATGGAAGGGAGGGCAATAGGAGGAGGGAGCAATTAGAAGTCAACATTTTTGGGGAGGGACAAAGTCAAAAGAGAGAATAGAAGAAGTGGGGGGACAGAACAGGATAGAAGGAAATATAGTCAGTCTTACACAACATGACTATTGTGGAAGTCATTTGCAAAACTACACGTATACAGCCTGTATTGAATTGCTTGCCTTCTCAGTGGGGATAGGTGGGGAAGGAGGAAGGAAGAGAAGTTGGAACTCAAAGTTTTAGGAACAACTGTTGAAGTATTATTCTTGCATACAACTGGGAAATAAGAAATACAGGTAATGGGGTATAGTAATTTATCTTGTCCTACAGGACAAAAGAGAAGGTGGGGATAAGAGAAGGGAGGGATCTTAGAAGGGAGGGCAGATTGGTGGTAGGGGTAATTACAATGCTTGGCATTCTGGGGTCGGGGGAGGGGAGAGATGATAACCTCCTGGAAGAGATCCAAAAAGAAAAACTCCTAGGAAAATTGTAGCAAAATTCCAGAGTTACCAGGTCAAGGAGAAAATTTGCAAGCAGCTAGAAAGAAACAATTTGAACTCAAAATTTTGTGGAAATGAATGTTGAAAACTTAAAATAAATAAATAAATTTAAAATAAAAAAAAATCAGAACCATTCCTCAGTTAGTCAATGGTTAAAGTATTTGAAAAGTCTGTTTTCAAAGAAAATTCCAAGCTGTCAACAGCCATATAAAAAAGCTTGAAATTATTATTATTATTATTAAAGAAATACAAGTTGTAGCCATTCTGCAGTCTATCTCGTACCCATAAGCCTGGCAATGTTGAAAAGGAAAGAAAATGAAAAATATTGTTGGGATGAAGAAAGGTGAATTGGTCTAGATATTCAGGAAAACAATTAGTAATTTATGATTTCCCCACACCATATCACTAACTACACTGTGTACAATCTTTTTACCCAGCAACAACACTACTAAGCCTAAACCCCAAATAGATTAAAGAGGTAAATGACCAATATGTATAAAAATTAATAGCAACCTTTTTGTATGAAGAATTAGAAAATAAGGGAGTGCCCAACATTGAACAAATGATAATATAGTAATGTAACAAAATGCTATTGCATCATAAGAAAGCATTAAAAGGATTGTTTCAGAGAATTTGAAAAGACATACATGAACTGATGTTAAGAGTGAAATGAGTGGAACTAGAGAAAAAAATTATACAATAACAATATTTTAAAGACAACTTTGAAAAACTTACAAACTCTAGGCAATAACTGACTACAAACAGAGAGAGAAAAGAAAGAGAGAGATAAGAAAGATATAGAAGATGAAGGAGGAGGAGGGGAAGAAGGAGAAGAAGAAGGAAGGAAGGAAGGAAGGAAGAAAGGAAGGAAGGAAGGAAGGAAGGAAGGAAGGAAGGAAGGAAGGAAGGAAGGAAGGAAGGAAGGAAGGAAGGAAGGAAGGAAAAAAATAAAAGTTGCATAAAAGGAAAGGAAGTTGAACTAGGAATAATAGGAGCTGGGATTAAACCCTTATTCCAATATATGTCTTATGAACTTTGTGATCCTGAACAAATCACTTAGTCTATTTGAACCTCAGTTTCCTAATCTGTAAAATGTAGATAATCATTCTACTACCTACCTCAAAAGTTGCAGTGAAGAATATGCTGCAAATAATATGATCTATTATTATTTCCCAGGGAATATTTAGCTAAACAGATTATACTTTTTGAATCTTGAAGTTGGGACCAGCTTTCTTCTGGGATAACCTCCCAAAATTCTACACACTGTCAAGGCTTCTCCCTAGAAGACTTTCTTTTTTTAATATATAATTTATTTATTTTCAATTCTTAACATTCACTTCCACAAGAATTTGAATTCAAAATTTTCTCCCCATCTTTCTCCACCCCACTTCAGGATGGCGTGCACCCCATCCACTCCTTCCTCCAGTCTGTCCTCCCTTCTATTATCCACCTTTCTTTCATCCCTCTTCCCTCTATTTTCCTGTAGGGCAGCATAGATTTCTATACGCCATTGCCTGTATGCTAAAATGATTTTTAACATTCATTCTTAAAGCTTTGAGTTCCATATTCTCTCCCTCCCTCCCCACCCACCCTCATTGAGAAAACAAGCAATTCATTATAGGTCATACATGTGTGACAATGCAAAGCACTTCCATAATATTTATGTTGTAAAAGAGTAACTACATTTCCCTCTGTCCTATCCTGCCTTTCATTTATTCCATTCTCTCCCTTGACCTGTCCTCCCACAATAGTGTTTGCTTCTGATTATCCCTTTCCCCAATTTGCTGTTCCATCTATTATCTTCCCTCTCCCAACCCCTTCCCCCTTGACTTCCTGCAGGGTAAAATAGACTTCCATATCCAATTGAGTGTGTATTATTCCTTCTTAAGCCAAATCATATGAGATTAAGGCTCACTTATTTCCTTTCATCTCTTCCCCCTTCCCCTCTACTGTAGAAGCTCTTTCTTCCCTGTTCTATGTGAGATGATTTGCTACATTCTACTTCTCCCTTTCTCTTACTCTTACTATATTCCATTCAACAGTAAATTTTATTTTTTATGTATTCTCCCTTCATATTCAACTCACCCTGTGCCCACCATGTATACATATGTACATATGTATGTATATATACACACATATATACATGCACACATATATACATATACATACATACATATACATATCTTCACATACATGATATACACATACATACAAACCATACACACCTGCATATACATATATATGCATATATATGTATGTATGTATTCCCTCTAACTACTCTAATACTGAAAAAGTTCTCATGAGTTACAAGTAACATCTTTCCATGTAGGACTATAAACAGTTCAGCTTTAATGACTTCCTTAAGGCTTCTCTTTCTTATTTACCTTTTCATGTTTCTCTTGATTCTTGTATTTGAAAGTCATGTTTTCTATTCAACTCTGGTCTTTTCAACAAGAATGCTTGGAAGTCCTCTATTTCATTGACATTCCATGTTTTCCCCTGAAGTATGACACTCAGTTTTGCTGGGTAGGTGATTGTTGGTTTTAATCCTATCTTCTTTGACCTCTGGAATATCATATTCCAGGCCCTTCAGTCCTTTAGTGTAGAAGCTACTAAATCCTGTGTTATCCTGAGTGTATTTCCACAATACTTGAATTGTTTGTTTCTGGGTCCTTGTAATATTTTCTCCTTGACTTGGGAACTCTAGAATTTGGCTATAATATTCCTAGGAGTTTTCCTTTGGGGATCTCTTTCAGGAGGTGATAGGTGAATTTTTTCCATTTCTATTTTACCCTCTGGTTCCAGAATATCAGGGCAGTTTCCCTTGATAATTTCTTGGAAGATGATATCTAGGCTCTTTTTCCATCAAGGTTTTCAGGTAGACCAATAATTTTTAAATTATCTCTCCTGGATCCATTTTCCAGGTAAGTGGTTTTTCCATTGAGATATTTCACATTATCTTCTATTTTTTCATTCTTTTGGTTTTGTTTTGTAATTTCTTGGTTTCTCATAAAATCATTAGCTTCCATCTGCTCCATTATAATTTTTAAAAAACAGTTTTCTTCAATGAGCTTTCAAACCTCCTTTTCCATTTGGCTAATTTTGCTTTTTAATGCATTCTTCTCTTCATTGGTTTTTGGACCTCTTTTGCCCCTTGGGTTAGTCTACTTTTAAAGGTATTCTATTCTTCAGCATTTTTGGGGTCTCCTTTAGCAATCCATTGACCTGCTTTTCATGCTTTTCTTGCATCTCTCTCATTTCTCTTCCCAATTTTTCCTCCACCTCTCTTACTTGATTTTCAAAATCTTTTTTGAGGTCTTCCATGGCCTGAGACCATTGCATATTTTTTTTGGAGGTTTTGGATGTAGAAGCCTTGACTTTGATGTCTTCCTCTGATGGTGTACTTTGTTCTTCCTTGTCTGAAAAGATGGAAGAAAATACCTTTTCACTAAGAAAGTAACCTTCTATAGTCTTATTCCCCCCCCCCCTTTTTAGGACATTTTCCCAGTAAGTTACTTGACTTTTGAGTCCTTTGTCAAGTGGAGGATATACTACCCTAGGTTTCAGAGGTTTTGTATAGCTGTTCTCTGAGGTATCTCTAGGGACCTGTAAGTTCTCAGTTCCTCCATGGTGGCACAATCAATTGCTTCATTCCTGGCCTGGGTTCTTATCTGGGAGCAACAAGTACTCCAACAAGCACAACAACATGGATTCCCTCTCCAGACCTCCACCAGCTTCACCATGCCAGCACTCCTCACCCCAATACCACCACTCAGGACTGAGACCCAGATCAGTTGCTGTATTCTCCCAGAGTCTTTAGACCTAGGGCTCCAAAAGTGGACATTGCTGCCCTGGGATCAGGACTGGGGCCAGACCACATTCCCTTCTCACCCAGGTGAAAGAGCTTTCTCACCAACCTTTGAAGATGTCTTTGGTGTTTGTGGGTTGAGAAATCTGGGAACCTCAGCTGCTACCAGTGATTCTGTTCCCTGAGGCTTGCTTCAGTCCTGTTTGTGCCATGCTGCACAGCCAAGGCTGGACTGTGCTCTGCTCTGAGCCTGGTGCTATAGACCTTTTCTGTCAGCCTTCCAGGCTGCCTTGGGCTGGAAATTTCTTTCCCTGTCTTTCTGTTGCTTCTGCTGCTCTGGAATTTGTTTAGAGTCATTTTTTACAGGTATTTAATGGGCTAGCCATTTTTCTAATCCACCATCTTGGCTTCCCCCCCATCCCAAAAGACTTTCAAATTAGACTTTTGTTATCTCTCTATTTGGAGGATGTGCTACTATCATTTATTTATCTATATTCTTATATATAATGTGGATTAGATCATTTTAAAATGTCTTTGCACATTTTCATTCTTTTTAGAAGATGAATTAAAAAAAACCATCATGGTTCTCTATTGGTCTCTTTTACCCAGTTCAAATTACCCTGTGTGTTTCTCAGATAGACTACTAATTATAGGCCTACATTGTGTCCTGAGTCAACTTGTAAAAACCATGTCCAGGAGTTTGCACCCTCAATAATTTCCTCTCTTTTTCTCACCTTCAAACTCTATCCACTGGCTATGAATCCAGTACCTAAAAACACATCTAGATTTCTCTATCTTAAAAAAAAAATCCCTTTTACTTAACCCTATCACCTCCATAATCTACCATTCTACATCTTTTTTCCCTTTTACAGAAAAAACTCCTAAAAAGGTAGTCAAAAAGTGCTTCCACTCTTATCATACCTTCTAAAATTTTCAGTGACTTGTAAATTGCCTTCTGACTCCATCATTCAATTGAAACCCCTCTCTTGAAAGTTATCACTGATTTCTTACCTTCTAAGTCCAATGGCCTTTACACAGTACTCATTCTGCTTTACCTTTGCACTCTTTAATACTATTGATCACCTCCCTCATCCTGGATATGCTTTGTGAGCTTGTCTTCTGGAACATTGCTCTCTCTTCATTCTCCTCCAAAAAACAATTCTCCTCAATATTTTTTTGCCAACCTGTCATCCTTCTCCCAACCACTAAGGGTAAGTATCCCTCAGAAATAAGCAGGCAAGCATTAGGCATTTATTAAGTGCTCACTATGTTTCAAGCAGACATTAAGCTAGAGATACAAATAAAAGCAAAAATAAAGATGGTCCCTGTCCTCAAGTAGCTTATACTCTAATAGAAGAAGACAACCCATAAAAGGGAGCTGAATTTTGAGTGTGGAAAAGGTACCTGGATTGGAAGAAATAGTATGGAAAGTATCACAACCAGGAGGGGAATGAAGCATCACTGACTTGGGTCTGTCCCCAAAATAGAAGCCTTGAAAGGAGCTCACCAGGGGGGAGAAGGAGGCAAGCATGGCAGAGAAATAGTTCAGGGTGAGAAGGTACCAGAGTTCAGAGCTCAGAGCACAAAAGCCACAGAATGACAGGGAAAGAAATTTCCAGCCCAAGGCAGCCTGGAAGGCTGACAGAAAAGGTCTATAGCACCAGGCTCAGAGCAGAGCACAGTCCAGCCTTGGCTGTGCAGCATGGCACAAACAGGACTGAAGCAAGCCTCAGGGAACAGAATCACTGGTAGCAGCTGAGGTTCCCAGATTTCTCAACCCACAAACACCAAAAACAGCTTCAAAGTTTGGTGAGAAAGCTCTTTCATCTGGGTGAGAAGGGAATGTGGTCTGGCCCCAGTCCTGATCCCAGGGCAGCAGCATCTACTTTTGGAGCCCTGGGCCTAAAGACCCTGGGAGAATAGAGCAGCTGATCTAGGTCTTAGTCCTGATTGGCAGTATTGGACATTCTTCTTTTTTCTCTCCCCTTCCTCCTTTAGTGAAATCAAGTCCTACAGATTAAATTGTCATCTCTATAAAGATGACCCTCAAAACTATATCCATCCCTAAACTCCTTCCTGAACTGAGGTCACATGTTACTAACTTGCTTGCTAGATATGTCCACTGTGAACCAATGTTCAAAACAGAACTCATTATTTTTCCCCTAAAGAAGCCATTCCTCCTCCAAACTTACTGATTTCTTCTCAGAGCCCTATCATTCTTCCAGTTAAGCAAGTTCACAACCTTGGAATTATCTTTAAATAATCCTTTTCCTTCACCCCTCATTCTGCAGTTGCCAGGCCCTATAGATTATACCTCTACAGTATCTCTTGAATTCATCTCTTCTCTACATTCACATGTCCACACCCAAACTCAAATCCTTTAACCTCTCACTTAAGCTATTACAATAATTTCCTACTGGTCTCCTTGTTTCAAGCTTCTACCCCCTCACCCATCCATTCTCCCCAGAAATGTTAAATTAATATCCATAAAATGTACGCTATCACTCTTTTTTCTCAAAACTCTTCAATGGCTTCCTATTGCCTTCTAGGATTATGTAGGAAACTATCAGCCCTGCATCTACAGCCCTCTGCAATCTGTCTCCCACTTCTCTCTTCATTCTGATTTCATATTATTTCTCTTCATACAGTCTCTGCTCCAAATTGACCCACTCTCTGCTGCCTATACATGTTATCACATCTCCTGCCTGCTTGTATCTAAACAAATGGTTCCCCCATATCTGGAATGTTTACATCTCCTAACTTCTGCCACGGAGTATCTCTAGCTTTCAAAGCATAGTTCAGGTGCCACTTTCACAAAATTACTTCTTTCCTAGTGAGTTCTCCCTCTTGAAATTACTTATATGATCAGAATCACAAAATTTGACCACTTGGTCCAATCCATATGGGAAAGAATTGGGGCAGCTAGGTGGTGAAGTGGACAGAACAGCAGTTCAGGAGTCAGGAGGATCTGAGTTCAAATCTCACCTCAGACACTTGACACTCACTAGCTGTGTGACCTTGGGCAAGTCACTTAACCCCAATTGCCTCAGCCTTTGTCATCTTCAGTCATCCTGATGAATATCTGGTCACTGGATTCAGATGGCTCTGGAGGAGAAGTGAGGCTGGTGAACTGCACAGACCTCCCTCACTCAAAAAAACAAAGTCAAGTGCATTGTCATTATTTCTTTGATGGCATGGTCTTCTTCGGCAATGAAGGTAGAACACACATAGGAAAGAATACCCACCAAAAATTCCTAAAAGGTCATCTAGACTCTACTTGAAAACATCCAAGGAGGAGTAACCTACCTACCACATCTCAAAGGAGTCTGTTTCATTTTTGAAAGCTCTAATTGTTAGGAAGTTTGTCCAGATATCAAGCCTAAATTTTCATCCTTGAACCTTCTATTCATTGCTCCTGCTTTGGCAATCTGGAGTCAAACAGAATAATTCTCATGCTTGCTCCATGTGACAGCCCTTCAATTTCTTGAAGACAGATATGATGTCTCCCACTGAGATTCCTGTAAGATTTTTAAAAATGTCACGTTCCTTCATTCAGTCCTCACATGACATGAGCTTATGGACCTTTGACATCCTGGTTGCCCTCTGCTGGACACTTTCCAGTTTGTTTTAACTGTGGCATGCAGAACAGAGCAGAATACTCCACATGAAGTCAGATGAGATCAGAATACAATGAGACTCTCAGTTCTTTATTCCTGCAAGATATGGCTTACTTAATGAAAACTGAAAATACCTTAGTTTTTTTGTCTGCCATGTCATAGTACTGATTACTTAGCTTCCAGTTCATTAAAAAAACAACCCAGATGTTTTTCAGATCAACTACTATCTAAGCACACCTTCCTAAACTTGTACTTGTGAATTGATTCTTTGTATCAAAATATAAGAATTTACATTAACTCTGTTGAATTTCACCTTTATTAGAGTCAGCCCAATGCTCTTGTCTGGCAAGATCCTTTTGGATCCTGACTGTCATCCAGTTTGTTAGCTATTCTTCCCTCAACTTTTATGTTATCTGCAGATTTGATCAGTCTTCCATTTATGCCTTTATCTGAGTCACTGATAAAATATTAAACAGCATAGCTTGCTGAGGGTACTTCTCTGGCCATCTCTTGCCACACTGACATGAAACCATTTCCAACTACTCTTTGACTTCAGCCATCCCACAAGTATTGAATCAATATAATTGTATTACCATCTTGTCTATATCTCTTCATCTTTTCCAATATTTTGTATATACTTTATATTTAAATATATGGTTAACCCTCCATAGTATATAAATTCCCTGAAGGCAAGAGTTGTTTCTTCTCTTTTTTCTATCTCCAGGGCTTAGCATAATGCCTTACAAATAGAAGTGTTTAATAAATGTTTGTGGAATTGAATTGAATCAGAAACAGGACTAATTTTTTATAATAAAGTATTTTTAAAGTAGGTCTTTAATAGCCAAGAGGATTTCAGGAGTGTCTCTTTTTTTCCCCAATCTTTCTAAGTAAACATTATCATAGTGGGCAATACCATATAGCATTATCCTTTCCTTGTCCCACTAATTTTAATGCCCCCCATATCTCTTTAGACTAGCTACCCATGTGACTCCCTCAAGATCTTGTATAAAATCCTAAAAAGACAACTAAATTTTAGAGTCCAACTATGTAAAATGAGGGTAGTAAAATATTTAGGACAAAATATGAAGATGTAAGTGTCTAGCTTTACCAGAAACTATCTGTGAGACTTTGAACAAGTGCCTCATCTGTTAAAGAATGTAGTTGGAGTAGATAATTTCTAAGGCTCATTCCAGCTGTGAGAGTCCATGGTTCAATGCTTTTATCAATATAATAACCAAAGGAAAGACTTCTCCAAAAAGCTGAAAAAGATAAGATTCAGAAGGCTTTCAAGCTGCATTTGCCCCACCAAAGAAAAATCAAAGTAAAACTTAATTGTTCTCCAGATGGAGATTACAAGGGTCGAAGTACAACCCAGAACCTGTTAGTAAGTCTTCTTCTAAGCGTTCTTTTGGGGAGAGGATTGTCTCCTAAAGTTCAAGGCTATCCTACAGAGGGCGCTGTTTGCTTTGCTTTGAATGAAGGAGAGGCAATGACGTGGGTGTCCAGTTACTTAGGGGGTGGGGCATGTATGGAGGGAGAGGTGGGTGGGTGGTGCATAGGTGCAAGCAGTGGGTGGAGTGCGGTTCCAAGGAGCTGATGGAAAGGAACAAGCCAGGGCTCGCTAGCTTTCCTCCACAATCCTTTCAAAGTTCAGGAGCCCTGAAACACCTGAGCATTAACTCATGTACCATAACAGGCTACTTCATCTGCTGGAGATGACAGGTGAACCGAGAAATAGCCTCAGGGAGGAAAGAGAAAGAGATAGCAGTTTGGAAAACCAAGAGGGAAAAAAATGAAGAAAGTTTTTTTCTGTCCAGATCCGGTCCAGCTCCCCCACCTCCACTTCCATTACCCACAAAGTGAATCCAAGATTCAATCTGGCAAGAATCATTCTTTTCTTAGGTCCCCAGGGGAATACGGTGTGCAAAAGTTTTATATGACAAAATTGTTTGCTTTCTGGAACAAAATGGGATTTCCATTGAATCCAGTCTAAGTGGGGTTTTCTGGGTAGGAAACAAGTTTGCGCTGCTGCTGAGCAAGACTGTCTCCCTACAGGACCCCAATACCACAGCCCTCTTCCAAAACGAAATTTCGGAATTTATATTAACAGATTTCGTTTAGAGAGATGGTGTATTTGCTCCAAGTCTACTCAGAAGCAATGCACTCTAACTGGTTCTTCCATCTGCCAAATTGCGTCTGTATGTTGTGCATATATATCAATCTATCTATGTGCACATTTCCCTTCCCCCTACCCCTATCCTAGGCACATAACACCAACCAGCAGTAAATTGAGTTTCCCTTCGGCAAGGGATAGAGACGGGTTGGCCTGCTGGATAGATGGACAGTTTTGAGGTCAGGGAGACGTCGATTCCAACCCTGCCCCTGACGCATATAACACAGCAGCTATGTGATCAGGAGCATACCTAATCTCTCATGTCCCAGAAGTCATTCTCTAAGATGGGGCCAGCATGTTGCTGTGATGCAGGGGAAAGGGATTTAGAGTCACAATTCAAATCCCAGCTCTGTCTGTGTGACTTTGAACAAATCTCCTCTTTGGGCCTCAGTTTCCTCATTCATCTGTAAAACAAGAGGGTTGAACTCCAGCTTCCAGCTCAAGATAGAATCCAATGAGATTCTACTTAGATAAAGGGAGTGAGTCCGTCCCCCCTCCCAAGAATATTTTAAATACTTCTCCTGAAGTTCCAGGAGGAGTCCAAAGTGCACCCATCCTAGGGGAGGGTTTCTGGACTTTGATAATTAAGATAACCATCCTGGACTCCAGTTGCTCCTATTTTCTTTAGTTCATTTACTCGTTTGACCAGCAAGACTTCCAGTACATTCGATGGGGAATAGTTGACATTTCTCGGAATTTAATCCTCCTTAAGGGGGGTGGGGCGTAAAAGGAGAACAAAATGACCAAGAACACAAGGTGAAGACTTCCTTTGGGAAGAGGTCTGGAAGCGGGAGGGCAGTAATCTTTATGCTTACCTCTTTTGCTTGGGTATTGCCATTTGAAGAGTCGTCCCATGATCCACGGCTACAAGTCCTGTTACCCAGGTCCAGTTGTCACATACGGAGAAATGCTTCTATGGAAAAGTACAGAGGCAGCGATTTTGAATTAATTTAATGTTTAAATCAGAAGTTCTAAAAAGCCTACCCCGCAAAGTTCTCGGGCTGAACAAATAACTAGTTTTAAAAATCCATGGCATCGGAATAACTTTTTTTTTCTGGTAATCTGGCCAATGTTAATTCTCCTCCATAACATCCTCTTAAATATCCCCTACCAGCTTTTAACACGCTATCGATCACGTGATGCTTGGCTCCAATTTATCTCCTCTGCAATAATTATTGAAAACCCGCTGCCGCCCAGACTTGGTGCAAGAAAATATTCCTCAGCCGCAGAGAAAAGAGTCCTTATACATGACCTTATTTTCTCTTATTTAACTATTAAAATAATCATTATCTCCAATATAGAGCTTAAAGACTCGCTTTGAGAAAGTTGTGCATTTCAGTGGATTGGTGTATTTGCTTCGTGGTTTTTTCCCAAATAATTAAATAAAATTTAACTATACTTTAAAAAAAGAACTTACTATACTCAGGCCTTACATTAAAAAGCTCTGACAGGTCTGTGATGCGTCTTTCTGTGATCAATGCATATTTACCCGTTCTGTCTGTCCCCACGGTTACACAGATGAGCACGTGTAGGATGAATAGATTCCGAGCTTATGGGGGGTTGGGGACATACCGATAAGAATGCACTGGAAAAGCATTCTCCCCCCTCCCCCGGATGATTTTGCAGCGCAAAGTAAATTAATGAAGAGTCTCGCAGCTCTGGCAGCAGATGAAACCAAAGTGACTTTCCGGACTTGTGAGCGTCTATAACCAAAACCACAGCCAGATTCCTGGTGCTCCTTCCCCTAGACAACACCAAGTGCTGTTTTTTCGCTCTGGGTGACAAGACCATTTTGAAAATGGTAGAGAGTCACCACCTCTCTATCCCCCGATCATTCCCTTCTTTTGGGGCATTCTGCAAAGTGGGCACCTCTACGCATCCAAGAGGAAAGGGAAATCCTGACCCTACTGCATGGGGATGGGAAACGGGTTGGAGGTAGGTCGAAGCCATGGTAGATGTTGGACAAAATTGCAAACAATCCTCTTTCTGCTCCTATCAGAGTGGGTTTGGGGTGTAAAGACGAGCTAGGACCCTGGGGACTGGGGGAGGCAGGATAACCCGGATCTGACCCAGGCCTCTCCTCACCTCTTCTCCCCTTCCCTAAGTAAGGCAGTAGCGAGCAAGTTCCCCCGAGCAGCAGCGGGGAAAACTTCTTGCTGCAGAGTGGCATCCACTGCAGCCGGTGGGAGCTCCCGCCTGGGCTTCACAGGCTCCGAGAGGTTCGTTTCTTGCTCTTGGAGTGGTGCTTTAGCAAGAGCCAATATCCTTTTGTGCTAATAGTCCAGTTCTCATTTGCTGCCTAATTGGACTATATAAAGCCAATAACAGGGGAGCTCTTATAGCCCGAAGCCAAAGCGCCAAAATCTAAGGCAAGGAGAGAGGGGGCGGCGGCAGTGGCGGCTGCGGGGCCAGGGTTTGGCTGCGCCTTCTCTTGCCTAATCCCATTTGCCATTGTACGTGCCCAATCGCCGTATACTCTCCGCATTTAACTTGGATGACATTTTGATTTCATCATTAGCATCCGGCGCCGGATTGACGCAGCCCCAAGCCGGGGACTCGTCCAGCCGCCTCCTCCCCAGAAGCAGCAGCCGCCGTCAAACCTCCTCAGCCCCTTGTCCCGTCTGCTGTCCCGCGGCCAGAGCTGTACCCCACCCCCTCCCGCCCAGCGTCCCTCCCCACCTTTCCCCCTCTCCTGCTCCCCCATCTCTTCCTCCTCCTCCCCACCCTATGCAAGCCCTCCCCAGTAGCTCTTTAGCTGGGTGCCCACATCCCCACCCCGCCCTTCAGACGCTGGATTTGCGCCCGGTGCTGCTCCTACTTTGCGCCGCCTCGTAGTTGAGTTGTGTTTATGGTCTGAGTTGCCGCTCGTCCTCCCGCCCGCCTACCCGGTGTAGCGGGGACCAGGAGAAAAGCGGAGGATGCCGGAACCGGGACAAGAGCCCTGCAGCAACACTAGCACCCAACCTCCTCAGCCGCCGCCGCCTCCCCCGCCGCCTCCGCCGCCGCCGCCACCGCCTCCACCGCCACCGCCCAAGGACTCCCCGTTCTCCATCAAGAACTTACTCAATGGAGATCATCACCGGGCGCCCCCAAAGCAGCAGCAGCCCCCAAGGACGCTCTTCGCCCCAGCCTCAGCCGCTGCAGCCGCAGCGGCCGCGGCTGCTGCCAAAGGGGCCTTGGAAGGCGCCACCGGCTTTGCGCTCTCGCAGGTGGGAGATTTGGCTTTTCCCCGCTTTGAGATCCCAGCGCAGAGGTTTGCGCTACCGGCCCACTATCTGGAGCGGTCTCCAGCCGGGTGGTATCCCTACACCCTGACCCCGGCGGGGGGGACATCTGCCCAGGCCAGAAGGTACCTGTGATTGGTTTCCTTTTCCAAAACTCTTCACCCCTGCCTTGCCTTTTGTCCTTTCATATCTTTACTCTTTCAAGTGTCTTTTCTCTCTGCCCACTTTTGCCCCTCCTTGTAACTTGGTCCATTCCATCACACACGTTTTTGATCCCTTTATGGCCCTGTTTCTGGATCTCTTCTCCCCTATTCCGCTTCTCCTTGCTCCCTGCTCATTTGATTCAAGCTCCCTCGCTAGGCTCGCGTTGCTACGTTTCTTCGTACCAGTCCCACTTGGGAAGAAAAGAGATAGCTCACTGAATGAAAGCTCTGCCCGGTAAAAAGAAAAAGAAAAAAAGTGTCCCTGGTATAAGAGTAGGGGAGAACGGGCTGTATTGGGGGAACGGGCTGTATTAAAGGATCGAGGGGGACGAGGGAGAATGGGGAATTCGAACTGGAAAGAGAAAGCGGTTATTTACAAGTTCTGTCCAACAGATTCAGGGGAAGTCTTTCACTTGTCCCCTAGCGACAGGGGAAAAGGACGAGAAAGATAGAGCCTAAGGCGATGGCGGCTTTGTCACCATCTGATTCCTCTCTTTCTTGGACTTCGGCAAGGCCCCGGGACACCGAGATCTAGCGTTCTCCTCTTCCCTAGGGAGGGAGAAAGACTCTGGGGAACAGGGAAAGCAAATCTGCTATGAGGAACATCCTTGGTCCTGAAGTCTACAAAACAGTGGTGGAGTGAGCTTAGGGGACGCAGGAGGGCAGGGGGTCCAGAGGCTTGTCTTGTGTGGCCTAACTAAAGGGGGATGTCTCTCTGTGTGTGCGTATGTGGGTGCGTGTGTGTTCGCATGTGCGCGCGTTTGGGTGTCTTTTCTCTCCCCTACAGCGGCCGAGAAATCTCTCCTGCGAGACTCGTCCCCCGCGTCGGGCACGGACAGAGATTCACCCGAACCGCTACTCAAGCCGGACCCGGACAAGGAGCTGGACTCCAAGAGCCCGGACGAGATCATCCTGGAGGAGAGTGACTCGGAAGAAGGCAAGAAGGACGACGCGTCGTCTGGGGCCGGCGCCGGGGCAGCAGGGCAGGGTGCTGAGGACTGGAAGAAGCGAGCTGAGAGCCCGGAGAAAAAGCCCTGCCGGAAGAAGAAGACGCGCACAGTCTTCTCCCGGAGTCAGGTCTTCCAGCTGGAGTCCACGTTCGACATGAAGCGCTACCTAAGTAGCTCAGAGCGTGCTGGCCTGGCCGCCTCCCTGCACCTCACAGAGACCCAGGTGAAGATCTGGTTTCAGAACCGCCGGAACAAGTGGAAGCGGCAGCTGGCGGCCGAGCTGGAGGCAGCCAACTTGAGTCACGCAGCCGCGCAACGCATCGTGCGGGTGCCCATCCTCTACCACGAGAACTCAGCTGCCGAGGGCTCCGGGGCGGCCGGGGCCCCGGTGCCAGTCAGCCAGCCGCTCCTCACCTTTCCCCATCCGGTGTACTACTCTCACCCAGTCGTCACATCGGTGCCATTGCTGCGACCGGTCTGAAGGTGGGGCAGGGGAGGGGGGTGCTGGGGACCCTCCCCTACCCCCCACCCCGGGACTGGACGCGTGCGTGTGTGTGCAAGGGTGTGTGTCTACTGGTGGGGAGTGAGGTGGAATAGACCCTCCCGGCTCCCCAGCTCGGAGGGGTCAGGATCAGCTTCAAGAACCGGAGAGCAGGGGTCAGTGTCCCCTTCCCCCTTTCTCCCCTCTCCCCCAAAGGTAACATTTTTGTATGTACTCTCAATGCATTTCCGTGCATTTCACCTTCGCTAGTTTGGAAGCTGTCTTGACTGTTGTCGGCTTTTCTTTTGGTTATAAGAAAGGTAGAAAAGCAAACCCTGACTCAAAAATTTTCCGTCCAAGTCTTTAACACGCCACCTCCAGTTCCCTGACCTAAATGTGCTGAACTCTAGCTTTTGGTTTTATTTTTGAATAGAAGAAATAACAAAGCAAGGGTTCAGGGGTAAGAGAGCGAAGAATCCCTCTAGTTTCCTCGTCTCTTCTATCATTATTTTCCCAAATATCCTGAGAAAGAGAATTAGCATTGCACTGCTTTTAGTTCTTGGGTTTTGTTTCTTCCCCAAACATTCAGTTTTCCATCTCTTTTAGTTATCTGTTCGCCCCTTTCAAAGAAACCAATGACAAGCTGTTTCTCTTCACCCCACCTCTCCTGCTTTGGAACTGGAAAATTCGCTAATGAAGTGTAAAAGGAGTGAAGAAAACCAAAAGAAAAGCCCCAAACCGAAAATGAAAACAATTCCATATTCTAACCTGGTTTGAGTGATATTATTTATTATTGGTAACCTATTATTTAGGGAGTAACCCTCCTTTGTAAATTATTCTTGCTATTATTTCTACAACTTTCTCCTTTTTTTTAAAAATTTAATTGTACTTTGACCTGTGCAATATTGTACGAAATTTTCTGAGAGCACTGCGGCTTCCTCCAGGGAAAGAAAGGAACATTCTCATTGTAAAATTGTGATCATTCGAGTAGCACAATAAAGTAGTGGGGGAAGAAGGGGAAGGAAGGAAGGAGGTTAGGGAAATTGAGCACTAGCTCTGCTCAGAGGCAGCTGGTTATTGGAGCGCTTTAAGTGAAGGACAATCAATTTAGGATAATTTTAACTTATTTGATAAATGTACAGTTTTCTTGTAACATTCACCCTAAACCTCACAGCCCCGAGGTTCTGCCATCCAATCCAACCTATGTTTCCTTCTGTCTACTTAGCCTGTTGTCGGGCAATAAGTTCCTGTCATCTCCCTCCTCCTACCCCTAAGTATTCCCTTTTACATCTGTCCGGGTTCAGTCTCTTTTTAAGAAAAGGGGAAAAAAAGTAAAATATTGTTACGCTGAATGTCGTGGTGAGATTGAAATAAAAAAAAAAAAGAGCAAAGGCACTTTATGTTCCAAGGTTGTGTAACTTTTGGAAATTATCTCCAACAGGTGTTTCTAAAACCCCTACTTTCTTCTCTTGCATTTTTTCTATCCATTGTGAGAAGTGGGTGCACACATCTATAATCCAGTATCTAGGGCAAGACAAAGGTGGCTTTGTTTGGAGTAAGGAAGATTCCCCAATAGTGTCATGCCTGGATTGATCTTCTCAAGAGCTAGGTGGAACAAGGGGAGTAAGGAGAGTTTTTTCATGTGGTTTGCAAAATTCCGCTAGACAAGAAAGTCCCCCGACTGTCCAGTCTGGATTGCTGGGTGTCTGTTCCAAGGTCTCTTATTGCTACATGTGTCTGCCTAAGAAAGAGTGTATGTAGCCCAATTATTGCAGGGACGATATAGAAATCCTAGGAAAGCCTTCTACCGAGCCTTTTTAATATATTTTGTGTCACCAGGACCTATCTCCCTTGGGTCGTCCTTGGATAAAAGAGAGAAGGAAGAGGAAGGATAACTTGGGGGGTTTCACATCTGCTAGAGGTAAAGGGAGGCCAGTGCAGAGACTTCAAATGCCAGAGAGGCTTAAGTCCATAAGAAAGAACAGAAAGTTGATCAGTCAAAACCCGGGACCTCGGTCTTTCTTAGCTTTCGGAGGTTTTCACGTCCTGAGGAACAGTGTTGCTCACTCAGTCGGAGGCTGCGGAGTTGTAGAAGAGTCTCGAAATCTTGGTCTAAAACATAAGAAGTAAAAGACAGCAACTCTGAACCGATTGGACCTTAGTTGCGGTTTTCCCCAATCCAACTCTGCGGCCCAGTCCTAAGGAAAACAGGAGGGGGAAGCCCACAGGAATTCAGTGGCTTGATTTACCTTCGGGATCTGGACACACACAGACCCTGGAGTGCTTGCGGGCACGGGCGCGCGCGCGCGCTCGCGAACACACACACACGCGCACACACACACACACACACACACACACACACACACACACACACACACACACACACACACACACACACACCAGGAACCAGTTCCAGTACTGCTGTCCAGGGTTTTCATTTCCAGTCATTTCAGCTTAGAGTAACTTCCTGTGCTTTTTTTTTTAAATCAAGATTCATTGTATTTCTTTTTCCTTTCCTTTTCCTTTTTCTCTTTTTGATTTCCTCCTCTAGACAAAAAGAGAGAAGTGCAATACTTCTGTCAGTGCTGAAGCTACCCAGCTGAGGCACAGCCCCAATCCAAGCATGCTCAACTTCTCCCTACCTTCCTTCTACCAGCTGGTAGCGGCTGGGACAGCATTTTCCGGCTTTGCTTCAGGAGAGTCGGGCTGCTTTCTTAAGCTTCGAGATTCCCGCCCTGCCTTGTTTTGGAAGCATCCTGACCGCCTCTCGAGGAAATGGCCCTAATTTTCTTGTAAAAATGTGTACCTGGGTCTCAAGTAGGAGAGCAGGAAGCATTCTCCACACGTTTATGACTAGAATATAGACTGAGGAAAAACTGACCAATAGATGGAATTATTTAGAACTGTCTGATTGCCCAGTGTTTCACTTGCACTTCATGAAGTGTCTGGGGGTGGAGAGAGCTTCCCCGAAGGGTATGGTTGAAGATCTTCTCTTCTGTGGTCTAAGTTGGGGAGAGAGAGAGGGGGGGGGGGGGGAGAGAGAGAGAGAGAGAGAGAGAGAGAGAGAGAGAGAGAGAGAGAGAGAGAGAGAGAGAGAGAGAGAGAGAGAAACTTTTAAATCTCCTACTTCTTTGATGTACTCCATGACCTTGGCCTAGAAGAAATTACTCTTTTCTAACTAAGATGTTAAGAATCATTTTTTTTTTGGTTGATGAGAAACTGTCCCCAAAGAACTTAGTGTATATTTGGCAAAATTTTGAATTGGGCTCCAGTGAAGACAAATCTCCCTTTATTTTCCCTCTGGTTTGGAATAAAAACTAGGACATTGTTGTAAATTAAAAACAAACAGAAAATCGGGGTCAAAATATGTTGTCCTTTGTGTCACCTGCAAACAGAGTGATGCCTTTGACTGTTGGCAATACTAACTGTGAGACAGGTCAATACAGCTCATTAAAAATAATGTTGCAACAGCAAACACTTCCTTAGACTTTACAGCAAACGCGATGTTATCAAACGCCAAGAAAATCCTTCTTTATTTGTGTTTTGATTCTAGAAAACGGTTCTTGACTGACCCAGTCTTCACTAAGTCGAGAAATAACTAGTTCGTTACAAGCACAACTTGTCCTCTGCAAAGTTTCCTTTGAGCTTTTATTTCCTGCCTCAAGCCCTGAAAGAAAGTCCCTAAAGATGATAGTGTGGGTCCCATAGGCCTATGCTTCTGGTAACCCTATCTATCTCTCTGTCTACATACTTTCCTGTTTGCACGCTTCAGGTCCAAATAAAGTAGGGCCCAAAGTGCTAACACTTGTTTTGGTTACATTAAGGGGAAACTGATGTTGCATGTTTTGCAGGTTGCAACACAGTGACTTATCAAAACTCAACTCCACTGCTGCATTGACAAGGGCATTGTACTTTCCTGGAATCCACATTAACCAGAAGATCCAATTACTGTCCCCAGGAGTTGTCCATACAACAGTCCCTGGGACTTAACTCTAGCATTCACAACTCTGCACCTGACAGTCACATAGCCCTCAAAATTCCGTTTGCCTTTATAGCCTTCTGTCTTCTACCTGGACCTTGATGAGCTTGTTAGGATCCAAATGGGGCACACTGACTGCTTCCTCGATGCTAAGGAAATACATCGGTGGTGTGTTTAGCAGCATGCTAAAGGAATGAGGTAAGGAGGAAGAAGAGATTGTGAAGTATGCAATTTTTCCTTAAATTCAGCTGTCATCTCACTAAATTCTCTGCACTCTCGACCAGATGCTTAAAATATGGCCCTTATATCAACATTTGGATTGTATTGACTCAGATCTTATAAATTCCCAAAGCAGTCCCCTGAACTTAGATTGAACACTCTGCTTTCTAAAAGCCTAAAATAAAAATAAAGGCATTCAAGCCTCTTTTCTTAACTTTTCAATTTAATCTAAATGGCCTTGGTTTCTAGGGTAAAGCCTTCAAGCAATATTGCATCTTTCCTTTCCCATTCTCCCTCCCTGCATCAAACACACAACCTTAACAGAAGTGCTTCAGGGTGGTGAGTCCTACTTTTGCTGCTCCCTTCCTCCCTCCCCCCAAGTTAAGAATAGTTAAATCAGTCCTTAGGCGAAAAGGAGAGGTGCCCATTTTGCACCTCTGGATGCATCCTTCTCCTGGCAACTAGTGATGAAAGGAGTAATGGAGAAGATGAGGAGGAGACTAAAAATTAATTTCGCAGACTTGGTTGGCATCTCAGTGCCTGCACAGTGTGGTAACTGCTCCCGGTTGAATGACAGGTTTTCTGCCAGTCAGACACTAAGTTGATTCGTTCAGATCCTAAAACTGCTGGCAACCCACTAACCAGTTGTTTTTATCGAGGCCACTGTGGTTTCCAAATCTGTGCAATTGTTTGCACAGAAAGAGATACATCCTTTTCCCAGGCCCACTGTTTGGAGCTTGGCTGAACCGAACTGGCTGAGGTGTTTCTATTAGCAACACTGATGTATTTCTTTTATTTGGTAGTAAATAGAGGGGGCTTGTGTACAGCAAACATCAGGGAGAAAGATATAAACTCCCACCCCCCACCCGCTCCTGCCACCAGGGTTTCATTAAGGAGACTGGACAGCCTCCTCCTGAGAGTTCAGTTGCGATTAAACTGCAGAGCCGACCTCCAGGCAGACCTCACAGCACACCTATCTATTTGGGTCTTCCAGACAACTTTAGGTTTTTACTGGAGAAGTTGAGGTTGGTAATTCTTTTTTTTCCCCTCCCTTTTTCATGCAATAAAATGAACAGGAGTTTATGGGTCCAAGGGGTCTTCTCGGGTTGAAGCTGGGCATTCACTGAAGACAGGGGTCTTAAACAGCTGGGAAACCGCTGGTAGAGCAGATGTGGGGATACCCGGACAGAGTTGGGGGGGAGCACCTCCTGTTAGAAAGTGTAGGAGTAAGCTTTCCCACTGTTTAACTCAGCTTTAACTACAGAGAGAGGACGGGGTCTGCCAGCCTCCAAACCAGTGACCAGTGTCTGTAATCATCGCTTTAGTCTATCGACTTCCTCTGCGGAGTAAATTGAAGGAGAAGCCCATTAAGAGCATTAACAGATTGGTACAGCATTATGCTCCAGTTCATATTGATCGTCTAGCGTCTGTAAAATATTGTTTCAAATGAATCTATTGTTCCCGGGCTCTGTCGTCGGTGCTGATGACCTTGGTGTGTTCTCCAATAGTCCAACCAACCTTTCCCGCCTCCCATCTGATTAACTACTTTGTATAATCTCTCTGAGGCTCAAAGGAGTTTAGAGGAAAGGCGACAGACAGTTCTCAGTTCACTGACCAATTGTCCCTACTTATCTTCCTGGGCCTCAGTTTACTTATCAGTAAAATTATCGTCCAGGACTAAATGTTCTCTAAGGCCCGTTCCAGATTCGATATTCTAGGATTCTAGTCTTCTCTAAGCGGGTCCAGCAAACCCACTGGAAAATGCCAGAGGCAGCCACTGTATTACCACAGTCGTATTACCACACCGTGTGTGTGTGTGTGTGTGTGTGTGTGTGTGTATTTAATATTCTGGTTTAATCTCTAGTATATGCGTCCTATGATAATTATGCATAAGGCAGAAGATTAGATTATCTGGACAATGCAGACACGGTTGATGTTACTTCTCCCTCCAAAACTGCACCTGCCTATCAAAAGCGACTGGATGGCTTT
>JAJHZJ010000709.1:0-145000 GCA_023548195.1 Bettongia penicillata ogilbyi | reverse complement strand
AGGAGGGGGAAGGAAAAAAGGGAAAGAAAAGTGAATAAAGAGATGAGGGAAGACAAACAGAATGAGAAGAGAAGTGGAAAGGGAAAGAGGAAAAGGAAGTAAAGGGAGAAAAGATTGGAGAGAAGAGAAAAGGAAGGGAGGGGAGGAGGAAGGAGAGTAGAATAGGGGAGAGTAGAGGAGAGGAGAAGAGAGAAAGAGAGAGGAGGAAAGTGAAAGGGAGAGGAGGGAAGAGGAGATGAGGGGAAGGAGGAAGAGAGGAGAGCAGGGGATAAGAATTGTCAATGGGTGAGAACTTAGGTGGAGTCTGGCTGCGGGGGCCCTGAGCCTGAGCCCGAGCCCAACCCGAATGAAGGACGATTTCCTAAATTGTATTTCAGTACGGGGTCTTTCCGGGTTAATGAGCTGACATCATGATTAAAGCTGACCATTTGTAATGTGTCTCGACCCTGCCGCAGAGCCTTGAAAAGGTTAATGTGGTAAAACAGGACAGCACCTGCCCCTCGCTGGCCAAAGTCTGGCCTGCACAGACCCCCCCAAACCTTCATCCCTTCCCCTCCTGCTTCCCTTTCCCAACTCCTAATCAATTAGTCCATTAATGAGTCTATCAAGGAGTTAAGTAGTTAAAGATTATGCCTCTGGTCCAGGCAGCCATCGTCATTTCACTCTGGTAATTATATTATAAGTACTTTATTCAATATCCCAGGCATAACATGGTGGATGGAGTTAATGAAAATGTCATTTTAAAACGTCTTGACATTTGTCTGTATTGATTTGTATTTTTCTCCCCACCCTTGATTTGATTTGGGGGAGTAGGGAGAGTTGTTGGGGAGGTGGTGGAGAGGGAGAGAATCACATTTTTATAAAAAAAAAAAATGACAGGCGCTGGTTGGTTTCTACTTGGTTGACTAAGTGATCAGATTCTTGCAAATCTCCCGTCTTGCTCATGGAAGGAATGCACATGGTATTCTGATATTTTCTCTCACTGTCTTATTAAAAAAGTAACTCCCCTCCATGGGCCTCAGTTTCCCCTCAGTAAAATGAGAGTGTTGAGCTGAATGATCTCTATTCTAAAACCATGGTTCCTTAAGTTGAATCGGGCAGCTAGTGTCACTGGGCACAGAGGGATGAAGGGCCTGAAGGAAAATGTTACTGGGATCCTAGGGCACATCTGGAATATTCTGGGAATGATGCAGGTAGCTGCAGGGTTTGCTCTCTGCAACCCCCACTTCTCTATTTCTTAGAAAATTTTTACAAAACTCCAATGCCCTATCAGATCTATTGCTGGTCACTGGGGTGGTGTGAATATGGCTTGAAATTGAGCCTTGCATATTACAGAGGTGAAGCAAATTCACAGTAGAACATAGTCTCTTAAGAGAGTGTCTTGTCAACCCTGCTCATTTTATAAAGGGAAACACTGAGGCCAAGAGATGGGAAGTCAGAGCCAGGACAAGTCATATCTGGTTCATAGGAAAAAATTGCAGCTTCTAACCCCTTGTGTTTATCTTGGTATAGAGCCTTTGCTGTTACACACTTAATTTATATACATTTATAGGATTTAAAGCTGGAGAAGACTTTAGAGGTCATCTAGTTCAACTCCCTCATTTTATCAAGAAGGAAACCAAGGCCCAGAAACAGAAAACAGACTCTAAGGCTCACAGGTAGTAAACAGAAAAATTGAGATAAGAATTCAAAGTTTCTTTCTCCACATCCAATGCACATTCCCAGCATATCATACTAACCAGGCTCAGTGCCAATGAGAGTGGAATTTTCTGACTTTAATGTGAGAACAGATTCTAAAGAATAAAACTCCCTCACCCCCACCCCTCCCTAGCAAAAAAAAGTACATCTGATTTCTCAGCCCACTGTGTTGTGCTTTAGGCAAATAGCTACTGTGTTTACTCTAACAGAAAGAAGTGACTTACCCAAAGTGGCCCAGCTAGTTAAGGACGGAGCTGGAACTAGGGCATTGTTCTGATGTCCAATTTATCATTCCCAGTTGTCCTCCCCCCCAATCCCTTTCTCCTTTCCCCTTTCCCTCCACTCCTAGCCTATTCCTTTTTTTCTCTTCCTATGAAGGACTAGTGGCCTCACCCAAGTGAATTTCCACTTTGCTTTATGAACCTGCCTAGTTCTTTTTCAAGCACATTGGGGAAATGGGCTTTTTTTAAAAGAGGGCAAGAAACAGACATTGTAGCCCAAGACCTATGGGAAACTCCCAGAAGTATTTATTAAATATGCTTGGTCTTAGACATACATCACCTTCTGACATTTCAGTGATCATAATGGAAGGAAAGATCTGAGGAAGATATGAGATATGATAATGATAAGGATGGAATCTGAAAAACCTGGGTTTGAATCTTGCCTCAGCCATTCCCTGTGTGACCTTGATACTGTTAAGGGCATCAAAATAGTCACTCAACAAACATTTATTAAGGATCTACTTTGGACTAGGCACAGTGCTAAACACTGAGGCTATAGAGCAAGGCAAAATAGTCCCTGCCCCCAAAGATCTCATATTCTAGTGAGGATTGACAAAAAACAAGCAACTATATACATTTGAGGTTATTGCTCACTAGTGTCTGACTCTTCATGATCGCATTTGGGGTTTTCTTGGCAAACATACTGGAGTAGTTTGCCATTTCCTTCTCCAGCTCATTTTACAGATGAGGAAACTGAGGCAGACAGGGTTAAGTGACTTGCCCAAGGTCACATAGCTAGTAAATGTCTGAGACTGGATTTGAGAAGACTCTAGGGCCAGTGTTCTATTTACTGTGTCATCTAGCTGCCCTTGCTATATACATACAAGATTTATCTATCTATCTATAGATACACATACATACACACAAATATACATACAGACACATATATATTCATATATACATACATACATATACACTGATACACACATACACACACATATGAAATTGGCGGTAATCTCTGAGGAAGGGCACTTGCATTCAACAGAATGGGTAAAAATTTCTTGAGGTAAGTAGGATTTAGTTGAGACTTGAAGGAAGATAGGTGGGAGATGACAAGGGGAGAATTCCAGACCTGTGGGACAGCCAGGTGAACAAGAAGGATATCCTCACTTTCGTTCACCCCAGATATCCAATTCATTGTCCAATGTTCTCCCTTCTATCTTCACAGCATCTCTCCGATACCTTTCTTCTCTTGGCTCCCACAGCTACAACCTTGGTTTAGGCCTTCATTGCTTCTAAAGAAGCTCACTATTTCAAGAACCTTTTAATTGTCTTCTTTTCTCCACTCTTTCCTCACTCCAATCCATCTTCCATTCATCTGCCAAGGAGATTTTTCTAAAATATAGGTCTGATTACAGCACTGCCCTCACTCAGAAAGGGAAAAACAAAAACCTCAATAAGCTCTATTAGCCCCAGAATCAAATAGAACTTTTTGGCATTGTTTGTCATTTAGAGCTTCTCAGAACCTGACTCCTTACTGTAGCCTTTCCTGCCTTATTATGCTTTCCTCCTCTTTACCCTCTCTACATGTCAGTAACACCAGCCTATTTGCAATTCCTCAAATAAGACGCTCTATCTTCCACTCCTCTGGTGCTTTACCCTTTTACCTTCTCTAAGTTTTTCTGCTTTGCTTCAGATCTTAGCTCAAATCCTCCCTATCTTAGCAAGCCCCTCCTAGTCTCCTCCCCTAATCCCCCAATGCCATTTTTTCTCTCTGATTACTTTACCTTGGCTCCTATCTTATATCTATCTAGTTGTTTACATGTTGTCTTCCTATTTGAATGTAAACTGTTTGAGAGAAGGAACTGTTTTTTTTAACCTTTTATTTAGTACAGTGCCTGGCATATATTAAGAATCTGAAAAATGCTTGTTGACAACCAACCTGGCCTTCTCTCCTCTGCAAATTGAAGGTTTGGATTTCATGAATGCTAAGGTCTCTTGAAACTCTAAATTTATTTTACTATGACCTGGGTTCAAGTCCTGCCTCTGATACCCTCGGCAAGTTCCTTAACCTTTTTAATATCCTAGACAACTTTCTAATAGTATAAATTACACCTTAGGTGCAGAACTGCATTAATAGAGGGAGGTTCCTCACCATGAATTGACTATATAAATTAAATCACTGGTACATGTAAAAAAAATGATCATAACACATTCTGTAGAGCTTTACAGTTTTTTAAAGCTAAACTTTGTGAGGCATGTTGTACAACACTGTTATTCTGCCTCAGTATTGTTAGGATAGTGTTTTGGAAAAGTTTAAATACTATATAAATGTGATGGTGGTTTTCAATTTGTTGATGAGGAAACTGAGACTCAGCTAGGCTAAGTTGCTTCCCTCTGCCAGTTTCCCAGCTAACAAATCTCAGAATTGATACTTGTACTTAGGTAATAGTAAAAGACTTGTTCCGAAGTATACTCAGGTAGCTAGGTCTTTTCCAATGGCATCAGTACAACCCATGTTTTACCTTTTGGCACATCTCTAAGGAATGAAACATCAAGTCCCTTTTATTAGTTCTCCTTGAAGGAGAAACTGTCTCCTCCAAATTCATGATGAAGGACTGATATTTGAGAAGGAAGGGTGGGAAAGGGGTAACTCAAAGGGGGCTCAATGAAGAGCATTTTTACATCTTTATCCTCTGCTTCCCTCTCCCCCTGGTTCCCTTCTCCTCAACACACATGCGCACACACACACGCACACAGACACACACACGCACACACAGACGCACACCCCCTATGTGGGCAGATTGCTTTCAGATGATCCTGACTTCAGGGCTGTGAGGCCCCATGGTTTCCCCTCCTCTGGAAGATTACTTTCTTCTCTGCAAGAGTCCTGACCTAGGATTTTTGGCACTAAAGAGAATTCCCTTTTGCCTTCTTAGCGGCTCCCTATTATCTGGGAGATTTCTCTGGTAAAGGTGGGACAGGTATATTTGCTTAAAAATTGGAAACCAACAATTAGGAACAGTAAGGAAAATGCATAACTAGGGGAAATGTGGAGCAAATTCACTTTCTAGGCAAAGCCAAGTTTTCCAGTGAAACTCCTAGAGTTCTCTTTTTTTCTTTTTCTCTCCCACTTTAAATCAAACAAAGAGAAGAGTTTGTTTGCTGGAAGACCTTACAGGCTTCTGCACTCTGGTGGTTCTGAAAAGGGCATGTCATTGTGAAGGCTGGAGATACCATAGGCCATTTAATGAAATCAAGGATGTTTAATTAAGAGCTAGCAGAGCCTGGGGCATCCTCTGGCAGAGGTGATGTCTTGGGTGGGTGGGTGCATCCTGACCTATTCTAATCCAGACTGAGCTAAGAAGCAAACTCTGTTGAGGATTAGCCCAAAATGGAGCAAATTATTTTTAAACACCGAATGTTGCTTATAGAAAGTGCTTAATAAATTATTGTTAAATTGAATTAAATTAATTTCTATTTTCCTTCTAGTTGGAAAGCAAACCTTACCCTAATAGAATCTGTTTGCAAGTTTTAAAAAGTTGGGATAGGTGTGGGGGTTTAAAACGTTTTTTTTTCCTCTTTCTATTCGTAAATGAACAGAGCTGGAAGAAACCTTTAAGATTATCTAGTTCAGCGTTTCAAATTGTTTTGTTTATGAGCCCTTTTGGTAAGTCTGTGAAGTCTATGGACTCCTTTTCAGAATTTTAAATGCATAAAATAAAATACAAAGGATTAGAAAGGAAACCAACTATACTGAAATAGAATTATCAAAATAGTAATAAAACAAGTTCACAGACCCTGATTAAGGACCATTTATCTAGTTCAGCAACTTTTTTTTTTTTTTAAACAGTGGGAAATGTAAATCCAAAGAGCTTCAGGACTATGTTCAAGGTCATACAGCCAGTTAGGAACAGAAATGTGAACTAAAGTCAGGTTTATAAGCTTCCTTCCACATCACATTGCCTCCTTGTCATTAGAATTCAGAAATCATGAGGTTTCTGGAGGAGGTGTTGTTTAAGAAGATGACCATGATCTAGTCTGCTCACTCTGTGATCCCCTACTCACAGTTTCCTCTCTTTCTTTTCCTGGGACCCCGAGTTCAGTAGTTGTGTCAACACGACAGAGAAACACCACAGGATCTTTAAAGCCCAGTGACTTTCAAGTCTTCCCCAGGGTCGAAGTTGGGGCAGGGAAAAGGTAAAGGGACTCTGGTTGACTCATAAACCTGTATACTTGGCAGGTACTGGGAACTGCTTTCCGAAAGGAAAGAAAGTGAAAAAAAAAAACAAACCACCTAGAAGATAATGATGCAAAAAATTAGCTCAAACCCTTTTATGCTCTCCTTGCTCCAGTTCCTGCTGCTGCCCCAGTTCAGAGCAACCCAAGCTGGCCTTCTGCACATACATTTCACCCCCTCACCCCATCTCCTCCCCGGAGCCCGAAGATTCGAAAAAGCGGAACAAGGCGGCGCTCAGGACCAAGTAGAAGTGTTCAGCATCCTCTTGGTTCCTATTAGCAACAAGGTTTGGAAACCCGGCTCTTCTGCAACTGAAGGCAAAGGGCCAATTTCTCTGACTCTCCCTATTAGTTACAAAGATTCTCCCCATCTTTCTCTGCCCAGGTCCCCAGATGGGAAAGTTGGTAAGGGAAGGATGTGGGGGTACATAAGAGGGTCTAGACTTTTTTGAAATTTTCCGGGACTTGCTTGCAGCACTGTGATTGGTCGCGATAGATGTAACCTTCATGCAAATGAAGCCGCGACGCCACCCAGCTGCCTGGAAATCAATAGAGACTGGAGAGAAGGGGGCATTCGGACTGGGGCAAGCCCAGGGAAAACGTTCGCTAGCACAGAAACGCAAATAACCACGTTTCCCTCTCCCTGCCCCCTTTCCCTTCACCCACCCCATCCCGGCACAGAAAAAGGCAGCGTTAACCGACTCCCCCGCCCCCACTCCTTCCCCTCTCCCCCTCCCTTCCCTCCCTCCCTTTTTCCCTCCTTCCCTCCAACACCTTCCACCTAGACCATCTCTAAAGGGACTTCTTGATTTCCTGCTATTTCTTATGAACCCAGGATGGGCAGCAAAGAAGACCCTGGCAAATGTTGTCCAGCCACAGCCCCCATCTCCAGCTTCACTATCCAGTCCATCCTGGGCAGCGGGCCCTCTGAGGAGTCCAGGGAGATCCGGGCCAAGGGCGCCGCGGGCTGGGCCACCAGGAAAAGGAGTCTATCGGTATCCTCGGAGGAAGAGGAGGCGGATGACGGCTGGAAACACTCTGGCTGTTACTGCCCAGATTCGCAGGGCCCGAAGGAGTCGGGCCACAAGCACCATCAGCCTCTCACACTAACTTGTCTCAGTAAGTAGTGCTCTGAAACCGCCTCTCTTCTGCACAGCAGGAAACGAAGCTGAGCAGTGGGCGCCTCGGAGAGAGGCAAGCAGGATCTCTTTCTTTTCTCTAAGGCTACGGTTGGCCGTTCCCAGCCAGAGTTGGAGGGCGGGGAATTGGTCTAGGCAGCCTTTCTCAGTCTTTAACCTTAGTGCTCTCCACCTGTCCTGAGCTCTATGTTCCCACAACCCGAGAGATGGATAGAGAAAGAGACACAAGTGAACCCCGCCATTGGGGAGTGAATTGTGACATTTCTGGGAGGTTACTTCGAAAGGGGGGCGAAGAAGGAAAGGAAGGTCAGGGCTATAGGATTGACTGGAGGTAAGGGAATGTCTTCTAGAAACAGTTTTTTTCCCTTTATTATTTTCCTTTTGGACAATGAACATTTTTTTTTCTATGTTCTGGACAGTCATAGACAAAGCCGGCTGAATTCTTTATAGAAAAAGCAGTGTTGCTTTTCTTCCCTTGGCTCTTCGGAGCGATTAGCAATTTGAGGTGATTGACAAGGGTGCGTTTCAAAGATTGGTCTTTACAATGTCTGTGTGTATGAGTGCGTATGTGTGTGTGTGTGTGTGTGTGTGTGTGTGTGTGTGTGTGTGTGTGTGTGAGGATTGGGTTGTGAGGAGGCGTTTGTTTTTAGCCTGGCTTCTGAACAAACGTTCTACGAAATGCTGATCTAGACAGAGACGCAAGTCTAGTTATCTCAGAAAAGAAATCTTATTTAATTATTATCGCTATTAATAAATTCCACCAGCCGCCCATCTACCTTGATTGTGGAGTACAGCGGCTACAAATCATTTAACAAAGACCAGAACAGAGAGAAGAAATGTCTTTGGGACCAAGAGCCACTGAAAGGAATTTTGTTTTTTCTTTGAATTTTCTTGGGTGTCACATCAAAATGTTTCACTAGAAGGTTATTTCAGAGAAACTGGGAAACTTCCCCGGTTCAAGGCCGCGTGTGTTGTGTAGGAAGTGAGCGCTAGTAGAGAAGTCTTCCTTAGGTGGTCTTCCAACCCGTAGGCCCATTTTCAATCAATTCCCTGTGCTCCTTGAGGGTTTTTATGGATTTCTTGTCTTGAACTTATTTACAATCGTCATTGTTATTGTATTAAAGGTAACTCAAAGGCCAGCGGAGGAGGCGGATCAGTGAGTTCGGACAGGACGCCTTTCCTTTCCCAATCCCAACAAGACTTTAAGGAAGAGAAAGAGAAACACTTCCATCCCGGGTCACCATCGCCTGGAGCAGAGAGGCCGCGAGATTCTGGAGGGGATCGGCAGGCTGGATCCGCCAAGAAGAAGACCCGCACGGTCTTCTCTCGCAGTCAGGTGTACCAGCTGGAGTCTACATTCGATATGAAGCGCTACCTGAGCAGTTCGGAACGTGCTTGCCTTGCTTCCAGCCTACAGCTCACCGAAACGCAGGTGAAGACTTGGTTCCAGAACCGGCGGAACAAATGGAAGAGGCAGCTCTCTGCAGAACTGGAGGCGGCCAATATGGCCCACGCCTCGGCCCAGACTCTGGTGGGGATGCCACTGGTGTTCAGAGACAATTCCCTCCTGCGGGTCCCCGTGCCCCGATCGATAGCTTTCCCGGCCCCTTTGTACTATCCGGGGAGCAACCTGTCAGCCTTACCTCTCTATAATCTGTACAACAAGATTGACTACTGACCAAACTGAACCCCAACGGACCTGACCGCCCCCTTGTAGATTTCAAACCCTTTCTCCATCCCGTTTTTTCTCCTTTGCTATTGAAACAGACCTCTGAAATTGACGCATTTCCCCATTTGTATAGGAATGAAGGCAATGTGCTTCTCTAAATATTAAGAAATACACCATGTGTATTAATTATTTCTTATTTATGGACTCCTTTCCTTATTTTTATTTTATTATTATAGAGTTTTTAAAGGTGCTTTTTAAGGAGAATCGCCTGCTTTCTACCCCATCTAATTTTCTTTTAAAATATTGAGGTTTTCTTTAGGAGGCAAGGGAAGAAATTTCCCTAGTCTGGGAAAAAGAATCTTGTCCAGATCTGCCTCGGCAGAGAAAAAATTGGAAGGAAAAAAATAAAGATTTTATATACATATATGTATCTATAGTCTATATATAAACTTGCATATAGATATATAGATATAGATAATGTTTCCAAGCAGGACACTTGTTGACTTTTGCCTATTGTATAGATTCCCTTCCTTGTTCCTCTCATCCAGGAATGAGTAGGTACGAAAGGAGGATTTCAAATCTGTAAATATTTTTAAAAGAAAAAAGGGGAAGACAAATAAAACACTTTAAACGTCGTTTGCTAACTTTGACTGGTTTGATTCTAAACGTCACCTTCCTCTATTATGAAACTCTGCTGCCTCCCCCTAAGGTCCCCCAACTCCTTTCCTCTCCGTCTCCCCACCTAAAGTAATCCCTCTCCATCTGGAGAGAAGGCAAAGGTCTCCTAAGCAGATATCCTTCAGAGTGTTGGAAAGGGGATATGGATTATAAACTGTTGCGGGACAGAATCAAAAAACAAGTCAGAAGCGTTATTTTCAATACGTGTGTTGAAGGTGTTCGCGGAGGAGTTAGCTGTTTCTATAAATGTAGGGGGTGGGGAGAGTGGAGGTGCGTTAAGAGAAACAAAACCCATAATTTTATAAGCGAACCCACACGAAGCCGGAAAAAAAAAATGAAGGGAGATAGGGATTTGTGGGCTGAAAGAAGCCAGGTCTCGAGCCGTAGGGGGAGCCAGGATGCTAAGGACTGGGCTACAGGACTAGTAACATCTACTCTGGGACTTGGAAATGGTGGAACTCATTTGAATAATAATAAAAAAAGAAAGCTAATTGTCTCTAGCTGAGTTGTTAATTTCATTTCCAAAGATGGTTTTGTTTTGTCTTGTTTTTAGGGATCAGTTGAGAAGAAGCAATTTCGCTTAGTGTTGATTCACTCTCCTTTGCGGAGAAGCAGCTAGCTGTGACTAAGTTTAGCTTTTCCTTTGCCCAGAGGGTCTCCTTCCCCTTTCCCTATCTTTCTAATCCCCAGTTCTCCCCGAAATTGCTGGGCTTGCCCCCTCACTGCTTTCTTCCTTCTTCACACGCCGCACCTTGATCTTGTAAGCCTTTGAGGAAGACCGCGGGAGACCCCTGAGCCTTAGACCACACTTCTCTAGGCGCGGACAGAATCACAGCAAATACCTCATTGAGTGGCTCAGAATCCTGAGGACTGGCTCGGGGGATGGAAGGGGAGAGGTGGCTTTATTTTTTTAATAGTTTACATTGTGTTCTGTTAAATGCCAAGATGACATGCAAAGCTCTCGGCAGCTCGGGTTTAATAGAAATGTGACATGAGAACTGAGGATGTGATTGATTTTAGCGCCAAAGCTGCAGCTTGGTGTTTCCTTTAGAGTAGGGGACACCTGCAGCCTCCGCCTGGGCAGCCCGGGAGGGGGTGATGTGACTGAGGTGGGGGGGAGGGGGGAAGGAAGAAATCATTGAAACAAAAAGTAAATACTTCAGTGAATGTTATTCAAACCTCAGACACTCGGCGTGTTTTATCACAGCCACCTGTTCCCCTGCTTAGCACTGAATTCTTCAAAGGAGAAGCAGAAAGAGGTCGGGGGTGGGGTGAAATATCCTTGAAAATGAGCTCCAGCAAACAAGATGGATATTTATACTGGTTTTTTGCTGCCGAGTGGGTCTAGTTCAAGCAATACTCGGTTGGACCAAGGGAAAAATAGGCCAATGTGACTTGAAGTGTGTGATAATCTGCTCTTTTGGACCGAAAACACAAATGCGACTAAAAGGCCTTCTCCGATTGAAACAAATCAGATTTATCTTCCTGATAAATATGGGACAACTTAATGGAACAATAATATGAAACTATGTAATATTTGTAATATTTAGTTTTCTCATGTTCCTTTTCTAGCACAAGCTCAATAGATTCCATCTGACATCCCTTCCCTTCAGTCATAGTTTATTTTCCTCTACAAAATTTTGTAAGATTGTAGACTATATATTTAAGGCTAGAAGAGACCTTAACAGTTTGTGAAGTAGTCCAACTCCTTATTTTAAGAATTCATTCATGAAATGAATCAAAAGGAAGTTTTAAGTGTTTAAAAGTGATATTATCCAACAATCACAGATCCTGATTTGGGCATTTAATAGTACACTGGAGAATATAAATAGAGACCTTGCACTATACAAAAAAAAATCAAACCTCTGGCTACATTAGGCTTTTCCTTCCTGACTTCTATAGGCCCAAACAAATAAAGATCCAGGAAAATATGGACTTAAGTTTTTCATTTAGATACTCCATCTTATATACAAGCAACTAACCTCATCATTTTTTACTCACAAAATTAACAAATAAATTGTGAATATTTCCTTGTGTAACAGCAAGAGTATAAGTAAGCAGCCAAATGGTCCCCAGTTGCTATTTGATGATGCATAATATAACTGCCTAATATTTAAGGGTTTTGAGATTATGAAGGGAACAAGACAAATATTTATATCAATTTATCTTTCCATATCTTTCCCTACCACTCCTTCAAGAAATAGTTTCTTACTAGAGGGAAGGTATAAGGATATCTACACTAATAATAACTAAGCTTTTAAATGTAAGGAACTCTTTAAATTTTCCTTCTCCATTAAAATTTTAAACCTTTCACCTAGCTATTAATCATGAATCAGGAAGCCCAAAGTAATGCAACAGTGGGACACTGTTGGAACAACTCTGGGAACACTTGAGTGTTGATCTTACTAAACTTATACAGTTAAGTATTGCCAATTCATCAATCATTAATGAAAATAAAGTCTAGCTTTTTAACACGTGGTTGGAAATTTTTCTTCAAAATTTTATTATTTCTAGGTTCTCCAGCCATCTGTTTATCAGAATATTTAAATAGTCAAAATAATCCTCCTCCTCCTGCTTCCCAGTTCTATTGGAGTTTTGAAGAATTTTTAGAGGATTAACATTTCTTAAAACTAAAGTGAAATTCAGTTGAAACCCCATACTCAGAAATAATTGAATAATCCAAATACAGTTTAATGAAATTATGCAGTTGTACCTAAAAAAAGTTATAGTGTCATTCATTCTCAGAATTGCAAAGCAAAGAATGAGCCAAATAAAAAAAGTGGTGAAAGGACAAAACGTCAGGAAATAGAATGATGTAGCCAGAGCCAGTGTGGAGGAAGAGGACTGGAATTTTTTATTCTGCAGTTACTCTTTTATAGTAATGTAGAGAATCACTCCCCAGATTTTGTTAATAATAATGATAATAATATTAATAAGGAGAATGACAGTTGGCATATATTGAACTCTGAATTTTAAAAAGCACTGTAATGCATTATCTCATTTTGATCCTCACAACAGTATTGTGAAATAGACACTTCACCACCATAATGAATAGAAAGGTTTTTTTAATCTATATATAGCATGAATAGAAAAAAAAAGTAAGAGTACCTAACACTGTGTGTTTGAATGTAGTATAAACATTATATTTCATTGAATACTCTCATTCATTTTGACCTCAAACCTTCCCTCCTTCAACAGCTATTTCTCTGGGCAAGTCTCTGAAATCCTCTGATCCCCAGCTGAATCTATTTGAAAATAATTGGGTGGGACTGGGTGATTATTAAGAACTCTTTCAGCTGTCAATCCTATGATCTTCATACTGTCATTTGATTAAGGATTATATAGGGGTTAGGAGATCTGGGGTAAATTTTGCTCTTACTAGTCCTTTGTCCCTAGAGATCAATTCACTTCATTGAACCTCAGTTTCCTCATCTGTAAAAGGAAAACATTGAGCTAGATGATGTCTATGATTTGGTTTGGTCTGTGATTCTTATCAATGAAAATAATAAAACCATCTCCCCAAATCCCTTCCTGAGACACAGAAAAATGGGGAAACCAAGACTGAGATATGGAAGGGAATAAACATGTGTTTGTGGAGAGAAACTTGTTTTTGTTTTTTCATTTTTAAAGAAGATCAATTGACATTATTGGATGATGTCTTGACTTTCTAGTAATTGGATGTTTAAGTGAGGCAGAGTTGCTCAAAGCCTCACTCTCTCTTCCAGAGTCATCGTCTAGTGGCAAGACAAAAGTCAGGCTGATTGGCTATGGCTTGGGATACATTGAATGACCATGGCATCTTTGATGTCTGACTAAGCTCTAAGCCAGAGTTAGAAAACTTGCAGCTTCTAGGTCTCTTAATAAAAGGATTTGTTCTGTAAAGTTTGGGTTCAAAGGGTTGCAGTTTGAGGACCTAGAGGGCCACATGTGGCCTCGAGGCTGAAGGTTCCTGACCCCTGCAGTCTAAACCCTCCTCAGTGCCTGCTTTGGCTCCCTTCTCAGCCATTGTAACAGATTGTTCTAATCTGCCTATTCTGCTGGGGGAAGTCTTCACATGCTTGGGGCAAACAGCTAATAGGTAAACCTAACTTACTGATGGGTTTGAGACCTGTCAGTTACCCTCAACCTGGTTTAGCCCATCTGCTGGGAAGGGTTACTGGGGAGTGCTTGCTGTTCATGTTACAGTTTCTTGGAGGCACAGGTGAGAGTTGGGTGAATCAGGTGGACATCAAAGGAGGATGAGCAGCCCTGAAAAGGGCTTAGCAAGCCCTTACACCAAAGGTGCTAGTGCTCCTGGAACACCCCATAAAGAAAAACTAAAAGAAATAGAGACAGATAGACGGACAGAGGAAAGACAGAGGCATAGGAAAAGAGAGAGATGGGAAAGGGAAGAGAGAAAATGAAGCAAGTTAGGAGAAGAGAGACTGAGAGACTGCTTAAGTCTGAATCTAGTGCACTATGTTCAGTACAAGTTCCAGTGGGATCAAACTAGTTTAATTTAGGCCTGACACAAGACCACTGTGAGTTCAGTTTAATGGGGAAGTGAGGACTCCAGGGAATCATGGATAATGCAGACTAAAAAGGAGTTTGTTTCTTAAAATATCAGAATTAGTGGTTTCTCTTCTCTTTATCTGCCCCCACCCCTTCATAAAATAGCATTTATGAACCCAGCAGAATCAAAGAAATAATCACCAAACATTTATTTTACATTATGTATCAGGCACTGGGAAGACAGATAAAAATGAAACAGTCCTTGAATTCAAAGAGCTTACATTCTGTCACTAAGATAATGTGTTTGTGTGTAAGTATATAAACATATAAGTGATTTAGGGGAAAGATTGGCACTAGCAGCTGAGAAGATGAGGAAGAAGGTGATGTAGAAGGTGGCACTTGGGCTGAGTTTTAAAGGAAACAAGGGATTCTCAAAGGAGGAGGTGAGGAGGGAGCATATTTCAGGTAAGGGAGCATAGCTAGGACAAAAGCAAGGATGCTATAGAAGAGCATTATACTAATTATACTGGTGTATAGTGAAGCATGAAAGATAGGGTGTAGATAGATTATAAAAGGCTTTCAAAATGTCAGACAGGGGGGTATACATTTGAGCCTAGAAACAGTAGGGGAAAAACTGGCATTTATGGAGTGGAAGAATGGCATGGTAAAATCTGTATTGTGGATGGCAGGGGAACAAATGGTCTGTGAAGTCCGGATTAAGTCAAAGGGCCACACCTGAGGACTAGGTGGGAGGCTGCAGGGTCCCCACCCCTGGTTAGGACAATCTTTTTGGCAACTGTATCAAGAATAGTTTGGAGAGGGGAGTGATTGGGGGAAGAAAACAAGGCTGAAGGCCATTAGCATTGTTCAGGGAGAGATGAGGGAGCCTGATCCAAGGTGACAATCTTGTGAATAGACAGGACACAGATGTGAGCAAGTGCAGCACTTGGTAACTGATAAGATAATACGGAGTGGGAGAGAATGAAGTCAAGGAGAAGGAAGCTGGGTGACTGCGTAAGATGCCTCAAAAGACATCGAGAACTTGGGAACCGGGTGTGTTCTGATGGGAAGGATCCATGACATCTGAGATACCTGTGGGACACCGCATACCCCATAAACAGTTGGAGATATGTGAAAGAATTTCAAGAGGGAGGCTGGGGCAGGATATTTAAATTATATTATAACTGTGGGAGAGATGATATTTAAATGAATGATGAGGTTCCCTAGTTAGAGAGTCTAGAGAGAAAAAAGTCTCCAACTGAACCTGGCGATGGCGGGGTATCTACCTACAATGAAGGGGTATATAATATGGCTGGAAAACCAGCAGAAGAGCTAACTGATAACAGTAGCGGTGAACCAAGAGAAAAGTCAATGGAAGAGAGAGAATCGAGAAGGCACAGAGTTAGAAAAGACTGAGGCTTTCATATTTAGTAATGAAGAGATAATTTCACAATGAAGACATTAAGTGTCGTTTTCCGGATATTAACAAGGGAAAGGACAGCAATTTACACACTTTTTCATTTAACTCTGCGGACTCCGCCACCCAAAGACTACATTTCCCAATATAAGACACGCCAAGCTGGGGCGCGCGCGCTTGAGACAACACGGCCTACTGAATTATGGGAATTGTGGTTTCGTTATCACAGTAGGCGGGGGCTGGGAGCCAGCTTCTTCCACTTTTGTGAATAGGAAACCTCGTGACCCGGGGATGTTGTGCTTCCTTGTGACCCGGAACAGAATGGTGTTGATTGAAGTCCATGAGACAGCCTTCCGGACCAATCAGCGACTTAAAACTAGGCGTCGGCGTTTGAATCGGCCCAATCAAGGACGCGCGCTGGGGTTTGTTCCTTAAAGGAGCGCCGGGGGAGAAGGCGGCCAGGAGCAACGGACGGTGGCCTGCGAGCGGACGACAAGGTAGCCGGGGAAGGCGAGGTGGCGGACGCCGAGGGGCTGCGGTTACGGTTTTTTGGGGAGATTCTTGGGGCTTGGAGCTGGCCGAGCCTTCCGGAGGGGAGCCAGTGGGGTTCTCACCGTTTTCCCCGTCTAGGAGCGGACGAGGAGGCGGGCCGCGAGGGGAGGGAGAGCCGGGGGCTGGATGATATCGGAGGGGAGAGAGGGGCGCGAGCTGGGGGCCGGCGGAGGCGGTTTGGACGGTTCCTGGGGGTCGGGGTGCAGGGTGGGGGTGCGGAGGCGAGGGGACCCGGGCGCGCCTGGCCGCAGCTTTGCGCAGGCGCAGTGGTCCCGCCGCCGAATCTCTTCCCCTGCCCGGCTGCCCTGCCCACGCCCTCCCCCCTTCCGCGCCGGCTGGGACCCTGTTGGACCCTCCCCTGTCCGCTCCTGCAGATGACCGGCTCCAATGAGTTCAAGTTGAACCAGCCTCCAGAAGATGGCATCTCCTCGGTGAAGTTCAGCCCCAACACTTCCCAGTTCCTGCTGGTCTCTTCCTGGGACACTACGGTTCGGCTGTACGATGTGCCCGCCAACACCATGCGCCTCAAATACCAACACACGGGCGCCGTCCTGGACTGCGCCTTCTACGTAGGTGCTTTAGAGAAAGCTGTGGTTGGGAGGGGACCCTGGCTCCTTGGGTGTAGCTGACTTACCCTCAAAGGTGTACCCCTTTCCTCCCATTATTTATTAATTTAAAAGTCTCTTAATGCTTCTGGATTCTTCAAGGTGAAAAAGGAGGTAATCCTAAAAAGAAAACAGGTTTGGCTTAGCTTTTTTGGCATCCTGGACCCCTTTTTGGCTGTCTGGTGAAAACTGTGGATTCCTCAGAATGCTTTTGTAATATGTGAAATAAAATAGGATTTTAAATAAAATAGACTATATCAAAATATTAAACAGTTAAGCGATTCCAAAATAAGAAACCTTGGCATAAGTTTAATATGCAAAGTAAAATACATGGAATTATAAGTAAAGTCAGTTCAAATCACAGTTATCAAAATAGTAAAAAAAGAAAATTTAGAGATGCCGTAAGGAGAAACCTGAATTTAGAGTAAAATGTTGCAATTATTTGTATATTTCTATCCCCACCAACTTCTCCCCCCCATTTGTAAATAAACTACTTTGTTTTACAGTTGACCATATGCTTTCCCATTTATTTGCTTTACCTTTTTTAGAAGGTTAATTGGGCAAAGTTTATCTTAATAACAGGATTGATTCTAAAGTTTATATAGATCTTCAAACTTGTTAGAAGTGTGATATAGTCAAAACTTTAAAAAAAAAAAACAATGTTTTTCAGGATCCAACACATGCTTGGAGTGGGGGCTTGGATCATCAGTTGAAAATGCATGACTTGAATACTGATCAAGGTAAGCTGGCAAAATTTCTTATTTTCAGGGACTTGGTTTTATAAGCTTTTTAGGATGTAGATGGTTCTTTATTGTAGCAAGATAGCATGCTAAATATAATTGTATTTGTAAAAATAGACTAGCTACAACTAAAGCCTGAATTTATTTTTAAAAAGTTTAAATGACTTTTAAATTATTGGCCATCTTCTGTTTTTTTCTTCAAGAATAAAATTTGAGTGCCATCCTGAGTGTTGTGACTTGCCAGATATTTGACTGTGACTCTGTAGCTAGATGAATCCAGATCATTTTTATTGCCTTTAATTTTATTAGGATTTTGAGAAACTTTGCAAATTTAACTTTATTTTTAAGGATCCAGATCATTTTTGTTGCTTTTTATCTCATTTGGATTTTGAGAAACTTTGCAAATTTAACTTTGTTTTCATTAATTCTGATTGTAAAAAGTCTTGAAATCTGTGAAATTAAAATGTCTATTTCCTTTCCCTATTCTTGATACTTAGAGCTTTTTAGAAGCTTAACAGTTCCCTAATTATATTTATATAGATGTATATAGATATATAGAATTATATATATATATATATGAATAATGCACTAAATTTTACTCTTAAGAGAATAACATAATCTTTTACTTTAGGAAGCTAGGGGGTGCTGTGGATAGAGCTCTGGCCTTGGAGTCAGGATGACCTGAGTTCATATTCTGCCTCAAACACCAGCTGTTTTACCTTGAGGAAGTCACGAAACCTCAGCGTCAGTTTTCTCATCTGTAAAATGAGGATGAAAATAGCAACTACCTTTCAGGATTGTTTTGAGGATCAAATTAAATAATATATGTAAAGTGATTTGCATACCTTAAAGTGATAATATATGATAGCTATCATTAGGAAAACTTAATTTGAGGTCTATATTTTGAAATATCTGTTCTAAATTTTTACAGTGTGGTAGTAGCAGAGCTTGCCAGTGTCCCAAGTTCTTTAGCTTGATGCTTAGAGAATCTTTGTTCTTCATTTATTCAGTTGCATGTACATACATTTATACACAAACACACTCTTTCTCTCTCTCATACCTACATACTTATGTACATATAATTGAATAGGATTGAATAGGAAAGGTTTTGGGATACTTCAAAGAAGATCCTAGGAATAGATAAAAGGGAGAGGGGAATAGAGTTAGAGACAATACTTTGACAAAGTAAAAATGCTTAAGTACATTACATAGGGTTTTCACTTACGCTTTCCACAAACGTGGGGTTTTTGGTAGCACTTAACATACTGCTATAGATTATATATATTCTAGCATATGGTCATACAGATTTGCTTGGACAAGTCTGTAGTCCCGAGATTTGAAAACAATTTAGAAGATACCTAAAGGTTTCAGGCTGTGGCAGAATGGTATGTTTTGAGGAATAGGAAACAAACTTTCAGGTCATTTAAGGAGTCATTTCATTTAGAAGCAGGAAATTATTGGAACTGGTAGCAGCTTTTCTGTTCCTCCACAGTACTTTTGATATATGACTTACAAAGCTTACAACAGGACTGGAAATAGATCTTCCAAAATTGAGGTATTTTGAAAGCCAAATGAAGTCATAGAATGCTGATGACCCAGGTCCCAAAACTTCAAACGTAATAACTACAAAAAATTTAGGTAGAAAACAAGGTTTTTTTTGTTTTGTTTTTTTACTGTTAGTTTAGTATTTGAGACTTCCTTGTGAGACTTCAGGGGCACAGATTCTTTCATCCAACAAATATTTACTGAGGACTAAGTGTTTGGTTGATGTACTTACAGAAGGACACAAAGATAGCCATTATGGCATTTATGATCTGGTAGATAACCTCTATTGCCATATAGACTAGCTGTGGTGTCGCATCACAACTATAAGATGCTGTAGGATTATAAGGGGAGGAATGGAGAGTGAGTTACTTCTGGTCTGGATTGTAGAGAAAATTGCTTTTGTATTCAGACTTCTGTGAAATGGTTGTTGCACCTGATTTATTAGCTACTGTAAGAATAGCTCATTTTATTGTTCTTAAGAGAAATCTTTTTAGCGCAGGCAATAAAGCTAGATGTTTCCCCCACACACACACTTTTTTTTTTTTTTTTTGGTTAAAGAAAACCTCGTTGGAACCCATGATGCACCTATTAGATGTGTTGAATATTGTCCAGAAGTGAATGTTATGGTTACTGGAAGTTGGGATCAGACAGTTAAATTGTGGGATCCCAGAACTCCTTGTAATGCGGGAACCTTTTCTCAGCCAGAAAAGGTAGGTATTTTTGATAGTAATAGAAATTAGGATACATATTTAACTACATTAAATTGATTTGATATGTATTTATTGAAAATGACTGTATATTTAGAGGTTCAGTATTATGTCTTTTAAAACCCAATTAAACACGTTAACATTAATAGGAAGACTTTTTTATCTTTTGTCTTAGTTTTGTGCTTTAAAACAAACAATAAAACAAGTTAAACATACTTTCCTGTATTCACACTGAAGCTCAGGGCTGGGATGCAGCACAGCACGCTGCCATTTGAGGAGAAGCCTTTTGGCAAAGACTGCTGATTGTCCTAAAGTGGGTTTGACATCCCCAAAGCAGAAAGTGAGATGAAACATCACTCATTTTCCTTTATGACCTGAGGTTTCGTTTAAGTTGACTGTTAGAAGGGTAAAATGGGCTATCATTGCAATTTGTGATAAAGATGGACTACTGTTTTTTGTTCTTTTTTTAATAGTAAAAGATATACTTAGGAAACTAAGATGTAAGTCTTTTTTAAAATCTAAACTTCTTGTATAAATTTTCACCCCTTGATCGGGAAGTGAAGCCTGATGTAGAGGATAACTGAGCATTCTTTTTGCATCCCTGTTAGACTTTATCATTTAGTTAATTTTAAAGACAGATTGTTTTTAGTAATAGAAAGGTATTCTTGAATTGAATCTATTTCCTTAGTGTAAATATACTATTCAGACCATGTTAGCCATCATTATATACTGTATTGCATCCAAAGAGCCATTATTTTTGCCACATTGCAGTCGAATCTACTTCTGGCAAGACCTTTGTTCAGAATAAAATAATTGCATTGTTTCTAGTTTTGATTTATAGTTGTATGTAGCATGTTAAGAGCTGTGATAAATTGCTGACAGAATATCATATAATGGACAGCCACACTGAATCAAGCTGCTTATTGGTTCAGCAAGGTTCATTATGTCACTTTTTTTTTAATACTTTCTTTGATAAATGTGTACACCTATTCAGTAGTATGACAGTGGTTTCACTTGATTTATGATCATTGGGGATAGGAAACATAGTTAGAAACGTATGTGTCACCTGTATAGTAAAGATTTAAGATAAGATTCCTGATATGATTGTGCCGTTATAAATTGAGCTCTTAACTGGATTCTGGGTTCGTAAACTTTGATATTTCACAGAACTTACTCTATGTTCTGTTATATGTATAACTTTTTTGTTTTAATTTTCTATTGATAAAGTCCATGGTAAATTTCTTTAAGGAAATATAAAAACTTTTTAAATTTATTACTTTATTAATTTAATTTAATTCCAGTTTTTTAATTTTTGAATTTTTTTAAAGTTCTGTGTTTCAGCTAATGTGGCCAAGGTACACATTTAAGATCCCATTTTAGAGGGCCACTAAATTGTTGAACATAGCTTATTACATGTGGTTGATTCATTCATGGAAGAGTTATTACCAAGCAGTAATTCAAAATATTCAGAAATATCCATGACTTTTTGGTTTCTTTTTAAAATTGTAAATACTGAAGGTTCAAGTATTTGTCATGTTAAACCTGTATTGACCTGTGAAGTGAATTTTTGGAAAGTACAGCTAAATGGCTAAATACTATATTTGGAAAAGAATTTGTTTTTCCAGGATTGTGTATTTCTATTTGATGTTTGGCTTCTTCATATGCTATTTAAAATATGCTATATATTTGCTTTTGGGAAATAAAACACACCCAAAACTATCTTATTGAAAATTGATGGCTTGGGAAGGCCAAGTTTTTAATAATTTGTGAAAGAAAATTTCAAAAGAAAAGTTCATAGAAAAACTTCTGATTTCTTTAAAAAAAATTCAAGTCATAAGGCATTTCTGAGCTTGAATTAATGTTTTTTTTAAATCATCTTTCCTGGGATGTTAGCATGTATAATTCTCTGTTATTTTTGTGTGTAGAATAATTTGAACATGAATTTTTTAGAAAGGCAATGTTAGATGAATTAGTTGTAATTTTAAATGATTTGGTTTTAGCAAATGGTAATTGGCCTGAAGCATATTATTTATACTTCATAAGATCACAACAAAGAAGATATACTATTTATGAAAATTAACTTACTTTCAAAAGCCAAAAGCTATTGTACATGTGATATGTTTCTAACTGATTGAAAGTACTTTGCTTCAGTCATTTCAAAATTTGGGGCCTGGTCAGCTGATTTTTAATGCCTTGATTAAATGTGTTTAACTTTGGAATAAAAATGCCATGTTCACAGTAACAATCTTTGTAGTAATTTTTGATATCCTTTAAAAGGTTTACACGCTCTCTGTGTCTGGAGACAGATTAATTGTGGGGACAGCTGGTCGGAGAGTGTTGGTATGGGACTTGAGGAATATGGGCTATGTGCAGCAGAGAAGAGAGTCTAGTCTGAAATACCAGACTCGCTGCATAAGAGCATTTCCAAACAAGCAGGTACTGATTTTTTTTTGTCATTAAATACTGAAAATGTGTGAATTCTCCTCTAGAGATTTTAAAAATAACATTTTAAAGCAAATACACTACTTGGAGACTTAAAAAATCTGAATGTACCTAATAGTGAAATTTTGGGAAGATTTGAGTGGCAACTCAAGTTAATTCGGTTTTATTTTTATAAGTCAGAACTCTGAAATTTGGAATTTTGATTTGTTGGAATTTTGCATCCTCATATCATTTTAGACTGCTTTTGGACTAAAACTGCTTTGAGTACTTTCCCTGTACAGTCTTCACAAGATTTGGATTAAAAATAAAACAAACTTAGTAGATAACAGGATAGACAAAACTCTTATTCCTTCCTGACACATACTTCTTATAACATTGCTACAGTTCTTGCTATATGGTTCAGCCTCCTTCCATTGTTATTTCTGAGTAAAGATTAGCTTATTTAATTTATGAAGTCTGGGACTTTAAGCTTTAGCTTTAGGACTGCATATATGGCAACTAAAAATATGGCCATAAAGTTTTAAGATGAAGTAATGTGATGAACTTTTTTCTGTAGTTAGATTGGTCTACTTATTGGGTCTAGCGAGAAACTTTTTTTCTAAGAAGAGCAAGTATAAACCAGCCATTTTTGGATAGACTTCTTAACCAACATTCCATGAGTGCTTCTTTGGTGATGGAGTCTGGAATTCCCATATCATTCCATACAATTTTGGAATAAATTGTCTTCCTTCAAATAGTGTTTGCCTTCCTTTTTATCAGAAAAATGATATTTTTTATTTTTAAGTATTCGTTTCTTGTAAACCAGACTTTTTCTCTAGGAGATCCATCTCCAGTTTTAGAATTGAAAACAATAGGAAAACATCCAGTAAATTTAATTTTTACATTAAACTCTTCAGGAACATAACATATAATAGATTAGAAGACAACTATACAACTATATTTTAGAGGGTCATTTTGAAAAGCAAAACATTTCTTGTATCTATCATCTTTTACATTTTCTGCTTTCATAACTTCAAAAGGAAGGAAGTAGGGGAACATTTTGAAAAATGGGAGCAACTTTCAAAAGTTTTAAAAAAAATGCTTAAACTTCATGCTATATTTGGAATTTTAATTTACTATATATAAAAGTGAGTCCCTGATTAGGGAAAAAGTGAGTGGAGAAAGGGAAAGGAACAAGCATTTATTAACACCTACTGTGTGTCATTTAGTGAATGCCTACTATGAGCTAAGTGCTATTTTATAGTCATCCCTGGGGAAATCTGTTATATATCTATATATATTAGGGAAAAGTGAGTGGAGAAAGGGAAAGGAACAAGCATTTATTAACACCTACTGTGTCTCATTTAGTGAATGCCTACTATGAGCTAAGTGCTATTTTATAGTCATCCCTGGGGAAATCTGTTGTATATCTAAAATTTATTTTTTGTTCTTTTAGGCATTAATGTGATATCACCACTGAAGGAGAAGATTCTCCTACTAATTGAGACTCTTAATTTGTATGTGTTTTTCTCAGAAATGAAGCCTTGAGGTGGAAAGATGCTTGCTTTCATCAGATTTGAATCTTTTTGTATCAGTATACAGTAGAGGTGGCTTTTCAAGTATCACAAAGAATTACTAAAACACTTAATCATAATTTAAATTTGGCTGACCAACACATTTGTTGAGTGTATACTATGCACAAGACACTGATGACGACTCAAATATGTAGAAACCCAATTTTGCTTTGAGCAGAAAGCATTGATATTTAAATTCAGGAATTAGATTAACTTGATCACCAGCCTTTTTCAGCATTCCATTTATGTCTTGAAATATCCAGTTTTTGTTTGTGTTGGATTCAGAAAATAATGCTAAGTAAACTAACTAGATATTTATACCTTTTGTCTTTTTCTTCTTATTGGCAGGGTTATGTGTTAAGCTCTATTGAAGGCCGAGTGGCTGTTGAATATTTGGACCCAAGTCCTGAGGTACAGAAGAAGAAATATGCATTCAAATGTCACAGACTAAAAGAAAATAATATTGAGCAGATTTATCCTGTTAATGCCATTTCCTTTCACAACATTCACAACACATTTGCTACAGGTAAATTACTTATTAAAATATAGTTGGTAATACTGCCATTGTTATCTTAAATAAATTTCTGTTCTTATAGATATTTTTGATAATTATAGAACATTGAGCATTTAATATTTAAATCCCTTTTCTTTGTGTTTTATATTATGAAAAGTATTCTAAGACCAAAAAAGCAACGACAAGAGTATTTTCTTGGTTAATTAAGCTTTATTCAGTAAGTATATTAATCACAGTGTGGTTGATATTCAGAAATAATGAATTTATTTTGAAACCGCTTACAGGTGGATCTGATGGATTTGTTAATATTTGGGATCCATTCAACAAGAAACGATTGTGCCAATTCCATCGGTATCCCACTAGCATAGCATCACTTGCCTTCAGTAATGATGGGACCCACGCTTGCAATAGCATCATCATATATGTATGAAATGGATGACACTGAACATCCTGAAGATGGTATCTTCATTCGCCAAGTGACAGATGCAGAAACAAAACCCAAGTGAGTATGCTTCACCTGTATTTGAGCCTTTTCTTGCATTCATCCTAGAATTTATTAATTTTTCCAAATTCATGAATAGCATTGTTGATGCCTGGTAGATAGTACGGCTGACTGTAGGGTTGGAGTTGATTTTATCTTGTTCTCCCAAGCTTTCAATATCCGTAGGTTGATAGACGTATGGTGGATAGAATTGTGCCGAGTTGTTTTGTAGAGAAGAATGTCAAACTCTTATTCTTCTTTAAAAGGCACCATTATTTGAGTCTTTGGAGTTATTACTAGCTCATTGCTACAAAATTAAGTTGAAGAATTCAGGAATGATTTAGTTACGCATGTTCCTCTATTTAAGAGACTTAAGAATGTGAAGTGTTAAACCTTTCCTTTCTAGAGATGATTTTCCTATAATGTTTACAGAAATTGGACGAATCCTAGGGCTTAACGAAAATCAAAAAGGTTATTTGCCCTTTCCTGGAATAGTTAATTTCTCTAGTTTTGAAAAATCTGATAAAAGATGGCTTAGTTCTTTCATGTTGACTTAAAGAAGCTGCACATGTGAGTGGAGAAAAGCTTTTTATTTGGAATATTTTGATCAGATTAAAAAAGGAAACACAATACTTAATAAGTGTGAAGTATTATTAAGTTTGGGTGTATGAAGTGTAGTTCAGCCTGAAGCATCTTTGTGTTTCCCACAGCACCTAATGCGGGGGCCTGGCCACATGTACTGGGCGCTCCAGGGATAGTTGTTAAGTTAATTTTGCAGTTGGATTGCTAGGAAATTTACAAATTTAAATTTAGTCTTGTCACCCTCATGAGTTAAAGTTTATTCTGATTTAAAAGCAAATAGAATTTGAGACTTGTTGGGTAAAAGCTGGGTTCTTGTTTACTAAAAACCTGTTCTGATTTTTTTTGTTGTACTGCCCATTCTGGTTGCATAAAGTTCTTTCGCTTTTTCAACCTCTAGAAAATCATGTATATAGCAGAATTTGACTTTAAATGTCATGTTGCTGAAGGCAAAACACTTTGCTGCCTTAATTAACAAAGAAGGGAATATCTGCTTAAAAATCATAAACATTTTAAATGACAAAAGAGCTTTTTTGGTTTACCCTCTAAAGGTCATGAAATTATTAGCTGTAGTAAAGGTATTTTGAAGAGCAGAGTTAGAATGATTGTGATTATATTACTGTTTAGATTTTGCAAACTATGGAATTTGAGTTTTGTGGCATTGTTTGAACAGAAATCTAAGCATATAGAAAACTTCACCACATTTTTTTTACTAGATGTTAAATAATAAAAAGATAGCTTTGCTATTTGTTTTCCTTGCTACTTAGAGTTGCTAATTCTGAAGCTGCTTCACTGTGCCTCATGAGGAGGTTAATCTACAATTAAACAATATTTCCTCTTGGCTCTCCATTATTTTCTGAAGCAGATGGTCCATCATTTCCTGAGCTTTTAAACAAAGCGAGGTTAAGGTTAGACTCTTGGGAATCAGCTAGTTTTCAATCTTATTAGGGTGCAGAAGGAAAACTAATAAGAACCTCATAATATCATTTTGTGACTGTAAACAATTATTTATTAGCAAACAATTGATCCCAGAAGGGCAAATTGTTTGAGTCAGTAATGAGCTGAGAAAAGACAGAGCATATCTGTGTATTTGGAAAATAATTGTAACGTAATTGCAGTACATTTAGACAGGCATCTATTTGGACCTGTTTCTATCTCTAAGTGAATTTTTGAAAACATTAATGAGTTTTGCATACCATTCTGACATTTATATGATTCTTAAGCCTGTTTCAGTTGCCTAGCCTCTGGTGATTAAGAATTTTTTAAATTGTAGTGAGAATGAAATTCATTTCATTATAGTTTTGTCCAAAAATAAGCACTAATTTTGGCTTATTTCTGCTGCCTTCATCTAGTAGCATTTTCATTTATTAAGTTTAGAAGCCAGTTTTGCTTTATTTTTTAAATTTTTTTTAATGTGGGCAGAAATTATATCTTTTTGAATAGTATTTGGTTTTACCCCAAAATCTACTTGACTCTTGATACATTTTTGCACATAACTTTTTATTAACAGAGAGGTATAGTATTCTTTTATTTTACAAATATTAATTTCAATGGAAAGTTAGTGTAAGCCTTCAAACCATCTATTGAAATGTATTTTCTTCATTGCAGGTCTACCTAATCTAATCATCTTGTGGAAGTGTGGCTTCTCTGTGGAAAGTTTTTGTGTACTTCCTACAAAAGATACTTGTCCTTAAGGGATAATTTATAGTAAATGTGGATGAACTCTTTTGTCATTGGATTTCTTTCTTTTCTCTTGTCTTAAAAGAAACCTGTATATGTACCATTTAGTGCTTTAAAAAAAAAATTAGAATCAGGACTCTGTGTTCTTGTGTTGTAACCTGAAAAGAAATTTCTATTTGGAAATTTTTATCCTCCTCTTCTCCTTCCCTCTTCCCCCCAGCAGCTTGACTATTTGTAACACAAACTGTGCCATCTATTTTCTACTTAATAAATCAGTTTCAGAAACTGTTTTAAAATGTTGCATATTTTAAAATTTGGAAATTAGTGGAATCTACATCATAAGGCTACCAGAAAGCAAAATTGCTCTTTTTAAGAGCACGTTGGGGCTGTATTTTACCCCTTTAGAGCTATAATTAATTCCATTTTAATTATGTTTATTTTTGATACACGTTTGGGACTCAGTCCTGGAAAAAAATGATCACTTGAAGTTTTATTACTATCATCCATGTCTCTTGAAGTTCTATAGCCTTCTTGTGCAGGTCATTCTGCCTTGTAAGCAGCAGGGCTCTGCAGCTAACTGAACTGTTCAGCTTCTCAAACTGAGCTTGGAACTTGGGGAATTCATTGACCTTTTTGTTCACTTCTTTAATACCTACAGCATAGTACTCAAGTAGTAACATAAATCCTTGCGTTGAAAAAACTACATTTGCCTAAAGAGACATATACCTAGACATCAGATTTTAAAGCAAAAAGGCCTCAGGGATGGCAAATGTTATAACACATTATGGGTCTAGTTTATTATATAATCTTTTGCTGTAATTTAAAATATTTTTGCAACCATTTGAGTAAATATAAAACATGTATAGGATCTTAGAATTGACTTTTAATCAGTATGTTTTGTATCCCCTCCATTTTGAATTTTTCTATTTTTGTATGTTTCTTACAGTGATTAGCATAGTGATGTGTCATAGAGTAGGTGCTCAATAAATATTGTTGAATAAAAGCAAATGGCTCTCCCCCTCCTTCAAAGTCAATAATGTGATTTATAGTTTGAAATACCAGATATTAACCAAGATATAATCTACTTAAGGAAAATTCTTTTTTGGAGAGGTTTATATGTCTGCAGTATGTTTGATTGGCTTCCATTATTATGGTTATTGTTTGGTTTAGTTACTTTTTTAAGTGTAAGAGGTGTGGATAGGAGGCTGTTTGGAGTGACAATGGTAAGTCACAATCTCAGAGTCTATTTCCTGATCTTTAAAATAAGGGGATGAAAGTATTTAACTAGATTAATTAATTATGATAGCACTTCTGTCTATAAGATGTTGAATAATGCAGATAAGCATATAATTGAAGTGAATATTATATAGAATTGTGGTCGTTAATATATTGGTGTTTGATACTTTGTAATATTTCATTATAGGAATACATTGTAAAATGCCTGGTAGGTCCATGTAGCTGTTTCACTTTCAAAAGGTTCAGATCTTGAGTCTGCCACTTAATAACTTGTGGAAATGTCATTCTAGGTATTTTTTTTTTCAGAATGGAGTATTCTAACTCTAAATACATATAGTCCCTATGAATTATTACATATACTTCAACCAGATGTCTTCTCTTCATTAAGTGATATCACTCAGGTCTAGAATCAAAAAGATTTTGAAACCTAGGAGCCATCTTTCATTCTTTGCTCCTTCCAAGTTGTTCCTCAAGTCTTGTTAGTTTTCTACCCTAAAAATTTTTGAAATCCTTTCTTTATTCTTCTTATTAACCTTCTCAAAGGGTTTATAATTTTATACCTGGACTGCTGCAATATTTTTCTAACTGATCATCTTTGCCGTTAGGTTTCCCAGTTCATTTCACATAGCACATCTGGAGATTGTGTGTGGCCGCAGCAACATCTTTTTTGAACTGATTTAAGGAGATCTTTGGGCTAGAGGGTTTGCTTTTCTTCTAAAACTATTTCTAAACTACAGTTTAGGTGCCTTAAATGAGCTTCCTTAATCGTATCTTCTTTCCCTGAATTCAGAGATCTGTTGTAATTTACTGTCCTTTTTGTCTGTTACTGCCATCATATTTTGGTGGTCAGTTCTAGCACCCAGTCTTCTTCAGTATTACCCTTTCTGCCACATACTCGAGTTTAGAAGACTATTTTCACATGAAAAAAGGAACATTATGTACACATAATAAAGTTAGAGTTGGTAGGTACTTAAAAATGTGTACAGATATTACTCATTTAGATTGGATGGTATCTGGAACTTACAAATTTCTTTTTTCTTTTTTTTTTTTTAATTTCTTTTCTAGCTAAAGTTTCTTAGACCTAACTTCTCCTTATAATAACTCAGCCTCTCAAAATACTGAAGATAATTCCTTTCCTTAAACCACAAGATTAATCTTTACTGTAATATTTAATAGTATGTATTAACTAACTTGTAGAACTTTGTGGCTTAATTATTCTGCTGATATGTTCACATTCCTCAAAATGGGCTCCTTTTTACCTTTCTATATTAGGAGCACCTAACTCTGCCATGATAAATTCTTTTAATTCCCTCAGAACTTGAAGATCTGTAGGAGAAGGAAGTGATTAAAGCAGTGAAGTTCCATGACAGAATGGGAGAATGGAGTGTTACTGGGAGCAAAGCACAGTAAAATGGGAAGCTGAGTAAACTAAGGAAGGAGACATTGAAATGTCATTTGATTTAGAGATCTTCTGATATATTCCTTCTCTACCTCTTAGCCCCCTAATCCGTTGAGTAAGACTCATAGACCATAGTATACTCAGGCCAGCCTTTATGGCTATCTATAAATCAATCCATCTAAGTATCTTTCTCAACTCCCAATATTAAAATACTTTTTTTACTCTTCCCTAAACCATGCCTTCATTCATGAACCTTTAAGTCTTTGCTCAAATTTTTCTTCCTGCCTGGAGGAATATCATTTCCTTTTATTTCTCTTTAACTTTACCTATTTTTCAATGTCTAATTTCACATGAGGCAATAAATAGTAACTTAAAATATCTGTGTTCTTTTTTATTATTAGTATGTCCATAATAACAGTTATTTACTTCGAGGATTCATGGTGCACATACTATAAATTCTCATTTGGTGCTCCCAGCAACCTTGTGAAGATAGGTCATGTTATTTCTGTTTTACGGATGTGGAAATTGAGACCCAAGTTTGAATCATAGCCCTTCCACTTAATGTCTTTGTCACATTGGGCAATTTATTTAGCCTGTATGCCTCACTGCCACTACTAGTTGTAGGAAACTGAGTAGGGTAGAGCAGTGTCATCAAACCATGTTTTGCAGAATCCTTTTCTGTGTGATCCAAATAGGGATTCTGTAAGAAAATACTTAAATTTCCCTAAAATTTTAAATATACTCTAAGTATTTATATAGAGTTTTCATCATGAAAACTGAATCCCCTTTCATCCCAAGAATATTCTATATGTCTAAGCCTCTTGGATCAACATTAATGGGTTCCCTCTATATATTTCAAGCCTAAAAGGGTTTGGCCAAAGTTGTTAGGGAAATCTCATGCTTACATTTCTTGACTCAGTGACCTAGTACTTAATAAAGATTAGGGAGTTATGAAGGAAGTATAGTTCTCATTTCTGTGCTGTTCATTTCTTGCTCTCCTTGTAAGAAAGTTTACTCTTGTAGTTTTTTTTTAAAGGTTGTCATTTAGTGACATTTTTTTCTCCCAGATTTTGGTGCTTTTGATTTGCATAAATCATGTCCTTTCCTCTAATGTTATAAAAACACGTTAGTGGATATTCATTGCTTAAATATTTGTGGTGTGTTTTCTTTGTAAAAGTAGTGAACAGAGTGTAGGAAAAGGAAACCAAAGAAGCTAGAGTAATTTATTGGGACAAAAAGATTGAGAATCATAAAGGCTTTAGAGGTGGTGTTTGTTAGTGAGCTACCACTATCATCTTCATGCAAAGGGTGGAGTTGGGGGTGAAGATTGATGTTACCCTTTGACATGCCAGTTATACCTTGTCTTCAAAATTTCCACAACTTAATTTTTTAAAAAATTTCAAACTTAGTAGTCATCCACAGAGTAAACATTCAAATACACATTACTTTCAGAACATTACAAGTTTCAGGTTATTTAAAATGTTTTAAAATAGGCGTATCAGTTTTAACAAAGTGGTGTCCTGTTTGCTTACATTTCTACTGTTATTTTTCTTGTAAACATTTTTTGTTGCTTTTAGTCTTACGTATTCTTAGCCTGTTTGTATATTACTCTGTTTTCTGTATCATTTCATAGGTCTTCCTACAGTTATTTCTATTTATTTTTGTCATGTATTTTGCTTACAAATTATTGGACATAGAGATTTGTAGTGTTTTTCTATTATAAGTAACAGATCTTTTTTTCCTTTTGTAAGAGGATATAATCTGTGCTTGTCTTTAAGGATAAAATTTGCATAATCCAACTAGTTGCATCCTGTCAGAATTGAAAGGCTTGTCACCAATTCTCAAATGAAATAGCCATATTCACATATATCTCTGTTGTTATCTAAAATAAACTAGAGATTTGGCTTCATGGTCCTTCTTTCCCTTGACTTTTCCCCATCTTGCCCTTTGAAATGTTTTTGGGTAGCCCATCTCTCACTTTGGAAAGTACTGATTTAAGCTATTAGGACTAGTTACTGCAGTTTCCTTTAAAAATGACATCATGCAACATTGCTTTGATTGGTGCCGGTGCCAAGAGAAATGAAAGCTGCAGAGCTTAGTGGCCACAGGATAGCAATTTGCCCATTATGTACAAAGGCCCCTTTTCCTTGATCAGTGGCAAGCTTTTACGATGTTTTCATTTTAGAAAGATACCCACAGAACTTGTCCTAGGGGTTGTGTAAGGCACCTGCTTCATTGGGAAGTGTTCTGTATACTGGAAGAAGTTCTTGAGGTCTTCTACCATGGTTTATATGTCTTCTAATTGGGGTGTAGGAGAAATAGCTTGATTTAGCTTGTTCATTTATTTAATATAAGTAATACTTTGACAACAAAAACCTTTGGTGCTAAACTTTTTAGTGTACAAGGATCTGTTTTAACTACAAATTTTTAAATGACTCGGATGAAATAACCATAGAAAAGGAAAATTACACTTTGAAAAGGAGACTGCTTCATTTCTTTCCCCTAACTCTGACCGCAGGTACATTAAGCATTAAGGTTATTTAGTTATATGGAGTCTAGGCTGAGTATGTGGGAGAGTTTCTTTGATTTTATTTCATTATATTACTTTATTTCATTATGTCCAAGAAATATTTTTTCACCTCGGACCATACTTGACTGTGCAAATTCACAACTTGGTGCAGTTTACACAAGTTGAAGAAGCTGTATTAATTATACTTACTGGTCTCAGAAGCACCTAAATTTGTTTTTTCAATGTACCTTTCATCTGCTTTATAGGACTTTATTATAGCCTATTGTAGTAATATAACACGTATGTATCTAGACTTCTGACCTTGTTATAATATCACTTTATAATTCTCAAAATAACTTGGCTCCTGAAGATTTTCTTACTACCAGCCATGTGTTCTTAAGGAGCTCTAGGATGATTTGTTTTCATTGTTTCATTACCCTTATCTCCTGGGCCAGAGGAGAATAACATTCCTTTTGAAGTTTTGGATGATCCATTCATTATTTCACACTGTAACATGGTATCTAAGATTAGCCTTCTTTACCTAAAGAAAATCTCTTGTAGCAAACCAACCTCATAGCTTATAAGGGGGGAGTACTTTGTAAAACTTACTCATTTCAACCATGCAGATTTCCAAACCTTAAGACTCCTCTTCAACAGGATTCTTACCTCTGTCTTCCTGTCCACCCAGTGTGCTAGGGGAATTTCTCCAAATCTCTAGACATTTTATGGGACTATTTACCATCTTTCAGCCCTCACACTTTATGACATGACTGACCCCACCTCTGCTGGATATAGGTCTTTGGCCTTTTTGCAAACACTCAAGTGCCGCATCTTTGTGAATGGCAGTTTGACACATCAAGAGGCAAGGTTGTACAAGGGAAAACAATAGACTTGGAACCATAGGATCCAATTACAATGCTGGCTCTGTTTCTGTGTAATGTGGGGCAAGGAATTTACCTCCTTGGGCCTCCCTTTGTTTATCTGTAAAATATTGGACTAAGTGATTTTTAAAGGTTCCTTCAAATTCCAAATTACACGAAACATGAATGATAGAGGTACAAAAGGGCTTTTTAGTGGACATGTATTTCCTCTAGCTTGCTGGTTGAATTTTAGATGGTTGTAATTTTCTTTCTTTCCTGCAAGTAGGCAACAATGGAGGTCTCTGTGTGGACAGTGAATTGGCACCTAGTCTATGTGCTAGATGACCAAAAATTCAGTGCATTGCTATTTTTTTTTCGCTTTTTATCAAATGTAAATCAACTTTTTGTTTGCCAGTAGGAATCAGAGGTGCTGTACTTTCTGTTGGCATTTTGATACATAATTATTTATCTTTACTGTTAAATCTGCTGAAGGTGGCATGTTAATTTATTAAATCCTAAACTCTGAATCTGTTTGTTAGTTTTACAGTATGGCTCATAAGCACTCATAATTCACTTAACAAAATTCAGTGCTGACTATGGGTGAGGTACTGTGCTAATTCTGGGAATACAAAGACAAAAACAAAATTGTCTCTGCCTTTGAGGAATTTTTATTCTTCTGAGTGGTCCAACATAGATTCAGTTAAATACAATGTAATTGCAAAAAGGAAAGAGCATTAATGATCAATGCAGTAAGGAAGGGGGGTGGGGGGAGATTTCATTTGTGCAAATGGTGGTATCTGAACTTGGCCTTTAAGACTGATAAAGATTCTCAGTGCTTAAGATGAGGAAGCCATGCACTAATTTAATCCGGTACCTTCCCTTCTTAAAGATTTTGCCTCTGTGAAAGCCAAGAAAGCAGTGAGCTAGTTTGGCAGGCACTTAGGGCATAAAGTGAAAGTGGTAGACAATAAGAGAGGAAAAGTAGAGCCAAAGTGTGATCAATTTTAAGCACTTAGGTAGAGGATTTTGTGTTTTGTCTTAGAAGCAAGAGGGAGCCATAGAAGATTTTTAATTAAAGTAGTGGCATGATAGAGCACACTCATACCTTAGATGATGTTGCATCTTCCTAAAACATAGTTTGAATATAGAGAGACTTGAAGCAAAGAGATATTAGGGGACTGTTGCAATTGAGAAATGTATTATCAATAGCATCTGGCAGTTTAATGGATAATGAGTGTGAGGAAAAGGGAAATAAACATTAAAGGTAACTTCAAGATTGGTTTTCAACCTGGTTGCCTAGGTGGCTCTCAGCAGAAGGTGAGAAGCTTGGGAGAAGGTATGGGTTTAAAGAGAAATATGAGTTTCCATGTTGAGTTTAAAATGTCTTTAGGACATCTAAATAGAGGTATCTGGGTGACCGTTTATGGAATTAGAATTCAGAAGAAAGATGGAGTCATCTGCATATTGACCTAAGGCTTAGAGAGCAGAACCTTGAGGATACCACGCTTATGGGGGGTAAGAAATAATACAATTTAGCAGAGGACATTGAACAGAGTAGGAGAAAAAAGAGCAAAGTCACAAAAGCAAAGGCAAGAAAGAGTATATGAATAAAGGTGTCAAAAGGTGCAGAGAGGTCATGGAAGAAAGAAGTTTGAGGAAAGGCTATTGGATTTACTAATTTGGTAAACCTGAAGGGACTAGTTTCAGTATAGTTGTGTATGGTTACAAGCCAGGTTGCATGGCACTGAGTAGGTGATAAAGAAATGGAGGTTGTGAGTCCAGATAATTTTTCAAGGATTTTGGCAGACAATGAGGAAAGCTCGATGATAGATTGAAAGGATTCAAAAGAGATTATTTAAGGATAAGAAAAATAGACACATTTTGGGCAGCAGGGAAGGAGTCGGTAGATGGATATTGAAGAAGAGAGAGGTAATGATGCCAGTCTTTTTTGGAAGAAAAGGGAAGAGGATTAGATCAGGGCACATGTAAATGAATTGGCGTTGGTAAAGACCATTTGAAATTAGAGCAAAGGAAGGAGGGGAGGGAAGGGCTGTAGTTGTAGAAGAGTTTTGAGATGTGGTATAGGAGGAGGTAAGAGAACTGATGACCTCAAACTTTATAGGAAAGTAACAATTCAGATCTTCTGCCCTGGGTTAAATAGTGTAGGGGGCTGGATGAGTGTGTGTTTGTCCTTCGTTGCCGAAAAAGACCATGCCATCAGAGAAATAATGACATGGTTTGCACTTGACTTTGAGTGAGGGAGGGCTGTGTAGGTCATCAGCCTCACTTCTCCAGAGCCATCTGAATTCAGTGACCAGATATTCATCAGGATGCCTGGAGGTGACCCAGGATGAGGCAATTGGGGTTAAGCGACTTGTCCAAGGTTATGCAGCTAGTGAGTGTCTGGTGTCTAAGCTGAGATTTGAACTCAGGTCCTCCTGAGACCTGCGCTGGTGCTCTATCCACCATACTACCTAGCTGTCCCAGGGGGGCTTGATGAGAGGAAGTTTGGAAAGAGCCATTAAAGGGAACATATAAAGTTAAAGATTGCTGTGAAGTAGTGAGTGCGCAATTGAAATCATTTACCAAGAACTTGTAGTGGACCTATTCAACATGGCTATGTGACTTTCTCTGGTTTTCAGATTCATGAGAATAAGAGCATAAGAGGCAAAGATAGTAATTACTTAGGGTTGAAGATACGGCAAAGCATGAAAGGCAGTATGAGAGAAAGGGATTCAGAAGTGGAGGAGAATATATTCAAATGATCAAGTAGGGTCAAGATTATGGAGAGAGAAATATGAGGCCATTTCAGAGATGAACAGGGAGAAGTGGAAGGTATTGGAGGCGAGTTATGAGGTTTAAAGAATGCCAAATACATGGATAAATTGGTCAGTAGTCAGAAGAGGGCCATCAAGGTGAAGGACCTTGATAATGGCAGGTAAACATCGGTTGAAAGAACTGATGTTTATTCTCTCGAAGAGAAAACTTAGGGGGACTTGAAAGACTCTTTTAGAGGCAGGATTAGATTTGTTGTGCTTAGTCTGAAAGACCAGAATTATAAGCAGTTATTGGAAATTACAAGAGGCATAATTCAGCCTGTTGTAATGAATAACTTTCTAATGATTAACACTGCCCTTAATGGAATGAGCTACTTGAGAGATTACTCCTCAATGTAAGTCTCTTGAGAGGACTAGACGCCCCCTTGTTGGGGATGTTACAGATGTTTTTAACCTTTTTTGTGACACAGGTTTTTGTGGTAATGTGTGGTAAAACCTCTGGGCCCCTTCTCAGAGTAATGTTTCTAAATGCATAAAGTACATAGGACCATAGTAGAAACCAATATACGTTGAAATAAAATTATCAAAATACTTTTTCAGAAAACCTAGTTCACAGATCCTAGGTTAAGAATCTCTGTTACAGAAAGATTCTTGTAAGAGTTAGATCACAAGCTTCTGAGATGTCTTTCAACTTGAGATTTCTGTGATTAGGTTTAGAAGTGAAAGAGAGAGAAAGAAGAACACAAAATTATGATCTCAGAAGGTAATTTTTTTCTTTTTTAAAGTATTACTGATGTATTTTTATGCTAATATCTTCCCCTACCATTCTCATTTTCCTCTTCCAACCCTCTTCTAAAAAAAAGAAAAACATTGAAGCAAAACCAGCAGAGCAACTTGGTATGACTACATATGTGTAACATTTCACTATTTTCCAAGAGGAAGAACTTGTTACTAGTTTTCAGAAACAAAGATTGATCATTGCATTTATTCTGATTCTTCATGTCTTAGTGCTATTCTAATTTACATTATTATAGTCATATATATATGTATATATATATATATATATTTGATTTTGCCTTCTTTGCTCAGATTATTTCATGTCTTCTCATGTTTTTCTGAATTTGTAATTTGTCGTTTCTTACAGTACAGTAATACTCTATTACATTCATATACAACAGGGACTCACTTTGTTATAGTTTTTTGCTCATACAAAAAGTACTGCTTTGAATATTTAATACTTATGGAATTTTTTTTTTGGTGAAGTTATGTGGTAGAAAGAACACAGAACTTGGAGCCCAATTAAAATCCTGACCCTGCAACTTATTCTTCCAGTGTGACATTGGTCAGATTACTTCTCTGGGCCTCAGTTTATTCATCTGTCACTGGGTGACTTCTCTGCTTCCTTCTAGCTTTAGATCTGTAAGGTCCTGTGGCTTTAATGCCCTTGGAATTTGTGACCAGAAATGAGATCATTGGGTCAAACAATCCCCAGTTTAGAAAGCTGATGAAAGTCTATCTTTGACTTTTTTTCCTCATTTAACTTCTTAGACTAGCTGCCTTCAATTTTTTTCTCTAGTTTGTAAAAACTTATTGAAATGAGGATTTTTTACTATTTTGATTGCCTCTGAGCTTTATTTGATAATGAATTCTCTAATCATAATTTTTCTAATTTCCTAAAATCTTTTAATTGTTTGTGGTGTCAGTCTTTTATATTTAGGTCACTTATTCATTGGAACTTACGGGGTGTGTATGTGTGTTTATATGTATATTTGTATGCATGTACACACATACCATTTAATAACATACATCGTATGAGATGCTAATCGAAATGTAATTTTTTGCCACCATTATTTCCAGTTTTTCCAGTAGTAGTTTGGGATTTATTGATCACTAGGCTATAGTGTACCATAAGACAAATCGACACAAGTCAACAAGCATTTTTAAAGCACCTATGATGTGCCAGGAACTGTAGTAGGCACTGGGGATAAAAGGGCAAAAAACAGCTATCCCATCCAATCCCTCCGCATCCCAGTTCTTTCTTATTCTATTCCTTCCCTGGCTGCATTCTACTGCCTTCCTCATGTTGACTTCTTAGTGAACTAGTTCAGCTCCACATTGTCTTCTCTCAGGTCCCTTGTCCCCTTTTTGTGTCACTGAGCTTGCCCTACCAAATCTCAGCCTTCTATTCTCTTCCATTCATAAGTTGTTGAATGAAGATGGAGAAAAGAGGAACTGCTGACTGGGCCTCCTACAAATTTATGTTAAATAATCTCAACTGGGCCCTTATGGTAGCAAGACAATCCTTGTACTCCTCTCTAATCAATTCACTAACCCATTCATCACATCAGCTTTTGGAAACCTCTATTCCTTCTTAAATCTCCCATCTGTCTCCTCACCATCTTATCTGAGAACCTTGCCTCATATTTCTTTAAAAATAAGTTTTATTGATATTTTCTGTTTGTTGCATCACCATAGTTATCCCAAACCTACCTTGTCTTGAAGAGACATCTCATAGCACAATTAATAATATTTGGAGAGTAAAAAACAAACCCCAGCAGAACTTGACACACTGAACAAGTCTCAGCATGCAACGTCTAACTCTTGTGGATGTCCCACCTCCATGAAGGAGTAGATTGAAGCTATCTTTTCATTTCTCTTTATTTGAATCCTGCTTGATCTCTATAATTTTGTTACATTTACTTTTGATTTTTGGGGGTGGCTTTCCTCATATTTTCCCTGAGAAAACTGAGACCATTAAGAGTTTCCTCTTCTCTCCTCCGCATCTCACATTATTCAGGTTCTTTCTGCTATGATTTCATCTGTCTCACATGAAGAACTGACCCTTCTTGCCAAAGCAAACCCCTCTACATGCACAAGGGATCCTATTCTATGTCTCTTCTCCCTCTGTTATCCCCACTTTCACTCATTTTCAGTCTCTTTCTTTGTACTGGTTGCTTCTCTGATGCCCACTAACATACCTTGTGTATTCCATCCCCCACTCTCAAAAAATCCTCACTTGATTGGTCCATTCTTGCTAGTTATAGTCTCGTCTCTCTCTTCTGTGTCTAAACTTTTTGAGGAGGCTGTCTGTAATCAGTGCTTCCATATCCTTTCCCCTTCTCTTATCTCTAGTTCGGTTTCCAACTTCATTTAACTTAAATTGTTCTCTCCAAAGTTACCAATTATCTCTTGATTGCCCTGGACTGTGTCCTGGACCCTCTTCTGTATTATAGAGCAGTAGTAACAAACTGAAGTAGAAACAGGAGCTACTAGTCCATACATAAGGATCCCAGTAGGCAGTATATTGCCTTAATTTCAAAATGTAATATTAATTATGTTTTATTGTATATTTTTTAAAAGACTTGCCAATTACATTTTAATCTGGTCTAGGCATTACTGGGGAGTGTTGTGGGCAGTATGTTTGACACGTCTGCTATAGGTGATCCCATCGGTTCCCACGGATTGTTACATCTTTGCAGAGGATTCTCAGATCTAGTTATTAGCCCTAACTTTTGTCCTAGCCTCCAGCCTCTCAGTTCCTCTTGCCTGTTATATATCTTGAACTGGCTATCCCATAGGCACCTTAAACTCAACATTTCCAAAACTGAATTCATCTTTCTTTTCAAACCTTCCACTCTTCTAAACTTAATTATTATTGTCAGGGTCACTACCATCATCCCTGTCACCAAAGTCTAGAACCTTGGTGCCTTAACTCCACACTCTTTTCCCCCTTCCCCCATATCCAAACTGTTGCCCTGTCCTATTGATTTGTAACCTCTCTTCTAGATGTTCCCTGCTCTCTTCTGACATTGCCACCACCTTGATGCAGGTTGTCATCACTTCATGCTTGGACATGCAGTAACCTGCAGATTTCCATGCCACAAATCTCTCCCAGCCGTAGTCCATTCTTCACTCAGGTGTCAGATTGGTCGTCTTAAAGCACAGATCTGACCATGTCACCCCTGTACCTACTCAATATACTCCATTGATTATCACCTTCAGGATCAATATAAAGTCATCTAATGTTCAAAGCCCTTTATAACTTACTCGCTTCCTACTTTTCCTTCTTACACCATATTCCCCCTTACCTACTCTGACATCAAGTGACATTGACTTCCTTGTTATTTATACATAAGTACACTCTTACTTATACATAAGGCACTCATCTCCCAATTATGGGCATTTTCATTGGCTGTCCCACACCTGGAATCCTCTATATCCTTATGTCTGTCTCCTTGATTCCTTGATTTCTTAGGTCTCAGCTAAGATTTCCCACCTTCTGCTAGGAGCCTTTCCTGATGATCTCTTTGAATGCTTAGTGCTTTCTCTTTGTTATCTTATCTGTATCTTGTTTTTAGGTAGATGTTTGCAGGTTGTCTACTTCCCTCCATTAGACTGATCCCTTTGAGACCAGGGCCTGGTTCTCCCCTTACCTTTGCCACTCCTTTTCATTGGATCTCCAGGTCTTAGCAGAGAGTCTGGCACATAATTATGCTTAATGAATGTTTGTTGAATCCATTTGTCCCCAGTATTCATTTGTTTCTTGGTTTTGCTTTTCTGTTTTTTTATCACAAAATAATTTTGATTACTGCTTTATAAAATGGTTTTATATCTGGAAATTTTAAAATATTATTTCTCTTGGAATTTTTGTATTTGTTCCTTCAAACAAATATTGATATTATTTTGTCTAATTCTATATCTCATAGTAGTGTAGTGTAGCACTACACCTGTACGTTACTTTCGGTAGTATCATTTTTTACTATTATTTACTATTACCATATTCCATTTAATCGTTTTGTAGTGTTTTTTATCTTTGTTCTGAGGGCATAGGCTAATTCCTAGATAGTTTTGCATTGTTAGTATTTTGAGTGAACTCTCCCTGTTTTTCTTGGCTTTGTTAGTAATATTCAGAAATGCCCATTTTTTGGGAAAAACAAATTTTTTTGTTCTCCTACTTGATTAAAACTATTAAGGAAAACTTGAGTTTTAATAACACTTCTGGTGCTTATTAGTTGCTTGGCCCAGGGCAGGTTACGTAACCTTTCAGTGCTTCAGTTTCTTCATCTTTAAGACGGGGAAAAATAGTGTTAGTTCTGTCTCTCAGGGTTGTTTGGAGGGGCGAATGGTGGTGTGTATAGATGTTCTTTTGCAGGTATATATGTATACACACATAGAGTTCTTTTAAGATTTTAAGGAGCTATGTAAGTATTAATGTTTTGTTTTTTGGTTGATTTTAAAATCCTCAAACAGATAATTTTGTTCTTTTTCATCTCTGCATATTACGATGTGTATTTCTAGCAGTGTTTATCAAATAATGTCAGAAGCATTGGTCATCCTCACTTTGCCCTTAGTCTTATTGGAAAATGTTCTATGCTGTCTTCATTACAAGTAATGTTAGTTGTTTATTTCAGATAGATAAAGTTTTGATTCTATTAGGGAAAAAAATCCTTCTATTAAGTGGTGTTCTTGGTTCATAGCCTCTTCTGTACCAACAACATTTTATGATTTTATTATTTTGTTATTAGTCTTCCTCATGTTGACCTGTCCTTCCATTCTTTTTATGAATCCAAGCTAGTCATATTAAAACTTAAAAAAATACTGCTTTAAGTCTTCTTGCTAATCTTTTATTTAATATTTTTGTATTCGTATCTCTATTTCTCCTGAATTAGGAGAATTTTGGTAATGTTCAGTCATTGTTTTTGCAGTTTTTGTGGCTAGGGGCTTTGATACCAAATACCAAATATTTTTCTAAATACATGTTAGTATTAATTTATAAGTCCAATAGACCAGGGCTTTTATAGCTTGCTTCACTTCTTTGAGATTATATTTAGATTTTCTATTTCATTATTTTGGATATAATTTTTTGGGTAAATATTCATGCAATTCATGTTTTGAATTTGTTAGTATATAATTTAGTAAAGCAATTTCTGATAAATTTCTTCATTTTTTCCCTCATTTGTTGTGAATTCTTTCTCATTTTAATAATTTGGTAAATTTGTTTTTTTCTCCGGAGCAGGTGGGGCAGGTGATGGAATATTACATTTGCTAGTGGCCACATTTTATTGATAAAAACTGCCCTTGGCTTAATTTTTTATCTTTTAATATTTTTGCTTCTGATTTTTTCCTCTTTTTTCCTCCCCTGTTTTAACCCTAATTTTTAGTTTCTGCTTCTGCGCTTATTTTCGGATCATGTCTTCATTTTTTCCTTCCAGATATATTCTAAATTATTTTGTTTTTTTTTAATGTGTTTCAGAGATTTTTTTTTTCCGCATCCAACAAATTTTGGTGTTTTTTTCATTGTCTTTTTAAAAAAAAATCATTATGTGATATGTTCTTTTATCTGTTCATTCTTTAAGCTTATTGTTTATACTTCCTTTAATAATTGCAATTTTGATTTCATCATCTTTAAAACATATTTAGTGAATTCACCTTTCTGCCTTTATACACTTGTATGTGATCAGTTTTATAAAGGTACTGCATGATGTTGAAGATACTTGTGCTTCTTAAAATTCCTAATTAGTAATTTTTGAAAGTCTGTAATTTTTTTTAATCCATACAGATCCTTTTTTTTTTGTATTCTGTTAAATTTATCTAAATCAGGAAGAAGCATATTGAAATCTTCAGCTATCAGTGTATATGATCTACAATTCAGTTTTTCTTTGAAAATACTATGCCAGTTGGTACCTGTGTATTCAATATTGATGTTTTTTTGTTAGCTGCATACCTTTAAGTCTAATGAAGTTTCCCTGCTTGTGTGCTCTCTGCATCTGTGTTTATCGTTGTCTGAGATTATGGCCATCATTTCTGTTTTATTGAATTCATCCTATTTCAGCCACTAATTGTAACTTATAGTTAATTGTTATGCTTTAATTTTGTTTCCTATATGTAGAAAACTGTTGGAGTTCATTTTTCTTGTTTTGACACTCAGTATTATGAGCAGGCTATTCCATTCATGTTTATGGTGGTAATAATGATCGTTTGTTTTTCCTGTAACAAAAGTATGCCCCACTCTTGCTTCTTTCTTCTGTGCCAGTTCATTTTCGTCACAGTGGTGAATGCCTTTGGTGCATATATGGTCTCTGTTTTGTGCCTCACTTTGACTTTTTTATTATTAGAGGACTTATTTCTGTATTCAATCTTCCGAGGAATAGTGAATGATTTTGTTGATATATGGATGGAAGACACCTTGTTGTTGCCTTCAGGATAGTGTTTTGTTCCTAGTTTTCATATATAGTTTTATGCAGCTTTTCTAACATTAAAAAATAGTTAACAAACAATAACCACAGTCAAATCTTACAGTCTCTACCTATGCCAGTTTAATTGTGAAATGATAAAGGTGTACTGTGCATTGTTGAATGTTAATTGTGAAAATCTGCTTGTTTTTCCACTAATATCCTTATCAAGGATGCCTTCTTAGAAAGGTTTTGTGTAGGTGGGGAAGTTTGCATATAGGTTGGTTGTTACTTATGTTCTCTTTGTCACCTTTTTTCATTATTAATAAAGTTTAATATCTTGTCTTTTAGATAATTTATTTATTAGTCCTTTAATACCCTCACAGTTGTTGGTTCCCCGATGGAGCTTCTTTGTATGCATTTGGTATAGGCCTGCTGCTTTTCCTGTTTTTGCTCTCTCTAGTTGCATTTCTACCAGGACTAGTATTAGGGCCCAACTGTGGTGATTTCACTGCATTTTGCCTGAACTTTTTCTATAGCAGTAGGTTGTGGATTCCATTGAACTGCACTTTGCCTTTTTTTTCCCAATACTTTTCAGTTTTGTTTTGTGATTTTAAAAAAAATTATATTCAGAGCTATTTGTTTCTTTATGGTCTTTTAGGGGCTTGATAATTCTTGACCAGTCTCCATATCCCGTTTTCCAGATCAATTGTTTTTTATAATAGCTCATTTACTTTCCAGTTTTTTGGACTTTTTGCTTTGCTGTAACATATCCTTTTCTATCATTTAGTTTTTGAGTTCCATTCCCCTCTTCGTTTATTTTTGTCCTCCAGTGAACCTACTGCTTTGCTAAGTTTTTCCAAATTCTGTTCTATCATGTTTTCTTCTTGTGATTTTCATTAATAGCTTGAAGTTTTCTCTTTTTTTGTTCTCTTATTAGAACTGCCAGTTACTCTGAGAGATTTTATTTTTCTTTATTTGGCTCTAGAAGTCTAGAATCTTCCTCTTTTTCCTGACTTTTGTTCCTGTAGTATGTGTTCATTGTATTCAGGGCAGTGCAGTGTAGAGCCCTGGAGCTGGAGTAAAGAAGACCTGAGTTCAAATCCCCTCCCAAAAACTAGTTGTTTAGTCCTTGGCAAGCCACGTGATTTTTGTTTTCTTCAGCTTCTTAGTTTGTAAAATGAGAGTAATAATAGCAGCTGTTTCCCACGGTGATGTTTGTGAAGTGCTTTGCAAACCTACATAATGCCACTTGTTGCTTGTGCCTCTGATGCCTTTTCCTCCCGCTCCTCATTGTCTGCTTGTTGAGGGGTAGACTGATTGATTGATTTGTTGCTGAGAGGAGTTTCCTCTCATTTACGATAAATTTTGGGGTGGTCTTTGGTGGGAATTTACCTCAGCCATCTATTTCTGTGGCTGTTGAAGCTTTCCTCAGTATTTGGATTAGGGTCCAAAATAAGGGGAGGACTAAAGCACAGGACTAAATAAAAAGTAGAGATATGCAAAAAAATTTCCTACCAAACATTCAGGTACAGTTCGGTTTATAGCTCCTTTCTGCCTCTCTTATCATGGTGACAGAGTGGTGAAAAGGGGGACAGGGAATCATGGTTTTTAGACTTTTTCTGATCACATAAACAAAACCCTTATAAATGTTAATTTTTCTATTCCATTTATGAGGTCATTTTCAAGTGACTAGTGAATTGTTATCCTGCTGGAAGAGCTAAATCATATCAGTTTGGATATCTTATAAATGAAACAGAAGACAAGAAGTTACAGCTAAATGAAAGGATGGATCACAGGTTCTTTTTGAAGAAGCAAATAATATAGCAGATTGGGAGAGATAATTAGGTGTGTCCAAAGGTGACAGGAAGCATTTCTCATAAAACCTTTGATAATCTTAGGTTGAAGTACTTATGATAAAACACTACCATGAAAATAACTATCTTATTCACCAGCATGTGTAACATAGTCTGAAGAGGACTAAAAGTTTAATGAGGAATAACATAAAACCTTTCAAATTGGATCAATTTATACTTTCATACTCAGTGATTTCAATAAGGTAAGTATATAGGGGAAAATAGTGAAAAATACGGTTTAGGAATGAGAAATGAGAGATGCCAAAGGTTTAGAAATCTCATATGTCATCTATACTTTTTTAGAGAGATTTATTAGAGGCAGGACATAAACATTAAATAAAATCATAAAAATTTAATTGATTGTATTTTAACATAAGAAAATACATATATGAAAGTCATTTACTAGTCAGTTGTCAGTATTTGTGGTTCTCGAGCATTTTGGCCTCAAAACTTTTTATACTTTTGACAGTTACTGAGGACTCCTCCCGAGCTTTTGTTTATATGGTCAGTATTTACTGTATTAAGAGTTAAAAACATTTTAATATTATTATGAAAGTAATTTTAACTCTGGACTTGTTGAGAGGGCCCGAGGGACTCTAGGGGTTCCTAAACTGCATACCAAAAATCTATGGTCTGTATAGTCAAATTAATTTGTTAGAGCAAAGATAAAAAAACTAACAAAATGAGAGGGAGGACTGGATGGTGTGCACTTAAAACCACTCCAACCTCACTCATTAAAATGTGTAATTTGCTTTTTAGCACTTTTTTAAAAAATGGAAAATGGATAAAAGAATGGATATTGGCATCAACTGTAACCTTGAAAATAAATCACTGAGATGAAAAGGCCTTAGAAATTGCTTGAGCCGGTTAATATGTGATCCCTTCTAAGCAGAGTGGTGTGACAGTCAAAGATAACAGCTTATTTGTAAAATCTAATGGAGGAGAATTGTTGAAGATTATGAGCAGTAGTTACTCAAAAAAGTACTGCCTCAAAACCAGTAGAGGTTATGGAAAGCTTGGTGAAAAACTCATTTAGATTAGATTAGCTTTAGATTAGTTTTCCCAAGAGTTTTAATGTTAACATTGAAGTGGGATAACAAACTGTTGAAAAATGGGTAGATTTGTCAAGATTTCTATAATATAATATAATTTCTATAATTATAATATAATTCCTATAATAATATTCTATATTATATAATATAATATTATAATGTATATTATATAATATATAAAAATATAATAAATTTCTATAATATAATCTCTATAATTATAATATAATTTCTATAATATAATTTCTATAATAAATGATTTCTATAATAAATGACGGTGGATATGATGATAGCTGACATGATATATTATGATGTTATGATAGGTGAATAAGATTGAACTATTCAATATTCAAGATTCAACCAAGATTTATTATGATTTAATTGAATAAGACTCAGCTAAAAATTAATTGAAACAAGTAACAGGTTATGAAATATACCTACAAAAATAACCAGCCTTGTTGTATATTAACAATGAAATGCAAGAAGAAAAGATAGAAGAAATTCCATTCAGAATAACAAAATATAGTTGTTTGAGAGTCTGTACTCAGGTATACTCGGAAATGATTTGAATAAAACTATAGAACACTTTACAGAACTAAAGGAAGAGAAATAATGGAGACATTTAATTCTTCATGCTTGTGTTAATATAAAAATGCCAAATTTTATAGAACTAGACAAAAATATAACAAAACCCAAGAGGATCAAAATGTCAAGAATCTCAAAGGAAATATAAGTTTCAAGTGACTTAAATATGAACATATAAATTTGAGGCAGGGAAACCAATTAGTAGGCTGTTGCCATAATTCAAGTGGGAGGTGATAAAAGTCCTGAAAGTAACACTGTGGCTGTGAGAATACAAAGAAGCCATTGGATGCAAAAGATTGGGGGAGGGGGTGTTGTAAGGATGTAGAAACAGCAAGATTTAGCAAATGATTGGATTTATAGGGTAAGAGAGTATATAAGTAATCAAGAATAGAACCAGAAGTATGGTGACAAAAATAGGGAAATTTGAAAGGGGTGGATTTCAGTGTAAGAGTTCTCTGACTTGGACATACTAAATTGGAGATGCTCTTAGGACATCCAGTTTGAAATATCCAGTGGGTAAATTGGCATTGTGGTCCTGGAGCTCAGTAGAAAGCCTGGGGCTGAATATATAAATCTGCATTTCATCTGAAAAGAGAAGATGATAGGAATCTGGTGAATGGGATGGAATCTGATGAAATTACAAAGAAAAGAAGGCCTAAGAGAGAATCATAACTATGATAAAAAAGGATTCAACCTTATTGTCCTATAAAGGAAAAGCAGGTGGATGAAAACTTATCTGCTGTGATATGCAGTTGGATGGACAACTACTAAATCTGTTGCCATTAGTGTATATGTCTTGGACTAACACTTCCTAGAATTGTAACTTGCATACATATTTTCAATAGTCACCTTGATGACTTAACAGAGAAACTATGAACATCCCATAAATTTAAATTATGCATTCTCATGCCAAAATTTAAAAAAAAATTAAATTTCACATACTCTTTGCTTGCTAAATGGTAAAAATTAGATTTATTTTGTTTGGCATTAGAGGGTAGGAATAAGATCAGTTTATACAACTTTAGGTTGGCAGATCTATCTTCAATATTTCATAGCTATCCAGAACTGAAATGAGCAGTTTTTTTTTTTTAAGCATTCTTTATAAGGTAGCAAGTTTTCCTGGTGGAGAAGCATTCCCAATTATAGGATCCACAATTGGAGGTGACCCCAGAGGCTTATCTGATCCAAGTCCTTATCCTAATAAGAATCCTTTCAACTTCATACCAAAATGCTTATCCTGCCTTTTCTTGAAAACCTCCAGTAAAAGGAAACTTCCTACTACCTGCCAAACAACACCTTGTGCTGGAATATCTCTGATTTTTAGGAATCTTTCTCTTAGTCCTAAACTAAATTTGCCTGTTTGCTTTTTAACTGCCATCCATTGTTCCCAGTTCTGTCTTTTGAGACTAGGCAGAACAAATCTAATCCTTCTTTTACATGGCAGCCCTTTTCCATACTTGCAGACGACTATCCTGTCTTCTGTTCAGGTTAAACATCCTCATTTCCTTCAGCCAGTGTTCATGGCCCTTCACTATCCTTGTTGCTGTCCTCCTAAACACTCTATCCCAGGCCAAGAGCCTGGTCTCCCTTATTTTAAGCTGTAATCCAAAGCACAAATGCCATCCTTAGATAACTTATTAACCAGCTGTTCACTTCCCAAGTCTTCTACTCCCTTCTGAAACCTTTCACTTGAGTTCGCAGCAGAATTGAAAACAGAACCTGTGTCCCTCAGGTCTTTATTTCCTTGTTCAAGGCTTGGTAGGATTTTCGGAATCTTTTTGTGCCCATGCACATCGTCGGAAATAGGTACTAATTATCAAATTTGAGAAATCTTTGGAGCATCTTTGTTGTATCTCACATATCTGCCCGGAGAAGAAAACAAACCTCCTTATTGTTGATGTGTTCATCATGTGTGGTCAACTGGTTAACCACTTTTTCAGGGATTATTGAAGAGGTAGTTGAGGGAATGGATTAGGTGACTTTTCAGGTTACTATTCATTCTCTATTATTGTGATTGCATTATTTTTATCTTTTGCTAATTTCAGAATAAACAAATTCCTAGAGGAGAAAGTATTTAGAGCTTGCTTGACTACCACTGTTTCCTTAAGTACAAACTCCAAAATTTCTTTCACATTATTTTTTAATCAGCACTAGTTCTTTTCTTATCAGCACAGGGAGTAACCTTTTACTAGGATGCCAGAACTGTTCTGATGAAGGTGGAGTGTATTCCTTTGAATATAAGTAATTTTGAAATAATAAACTCTTACATTGTGTCAGCAGCTTATAGTCACTTCTAAGGTTCTGTTACTATTTAAGACATTTAACAGCTTTATATTTTGACATTTTGAGGGGAACCTGGTTCAAGAGAAAAGTGATTTAGTTGAAACCAGGAAGTAGCCATGTTAGTATCTGAAACTAGAATTATTTTCAAGTAGATTACAGACCTTGCTTTTATGAGAAGATTAATCCTTCTTTTACTAGCTCTCTAGAAATACAAAGGCAAGAGAAACTGAAGAAATCATGTGAAGCAGGCCTCCTGATATATATGAGGACCAGCTGAACAAAGGCTATGCTGACCTCCTCATCAGAAATTGAGATCTAAAAAAGCTTCTTAAGTCATTGCCTTTTACTGAATGTTGAGGCCCATACGGAAAACATGGAGTCATAGCTGCCTTTCTAATAGAATCATCCATCATTGTTGACTGCTTGTAAGAAAAAAAAATCGCAAGTTGTCCCTCATAAGAGGCTCATAACACTATGGTATTAGAAGCCAAGTGGCATCTGTGCCCTGAATGTTACAATAGTATGCCATTGAGTGGACCTTTTCTCTTGGTCACTGCTTACTGATAATCATGCAGTCTTTATAATACTGAGACATAGCTTTTTCTTTTTTAACAGTCTCCAAACAATATAGGGTGTTTCCCCCATTTTCATTCTTTTCAGATAAAATTTAACTGTAATGGTTCTAACAAAGCATAGTGAAAGTTTTGCTCTTTAGTGGTCCATTTTTAAATGTATGCTGCTGCTCTATTGTGTTGTTTGGCATAAAACAGTCCAGTTATAACCCTGCAGCAATTATTAAACCAGTCTGTTGCGTGTGGACAAGGAACAGCTCAGGTTCTGATGCAGTTTGAGTGTACTGTGAAGTAATTGGGCTTTTTGAGTACATGATAAAATAGCGCACTTTACTGTCAGTACATTAAAAAATTAAAATCTGCTCGTTTTCGAGTGACTCAGCCAGCCAATTGCTTAGGAAATTGCTCTTAGTCCTGGTATTATCGCACACTTCTGTCCACAGTTTGGCTTGAACTGAATATTCCTCTGGGATTTCAGAGGACTGTGTATATTCAGAATAAGTGTTTTTGTTTTGGCCACACTGGACAATTAAATACATACATATTAATAAGATGATTAGAGTAGACTATTTGGTGTAATAAGTTTTCTGGGTCTTTGGCAAATTTTGAAGAAAGAAAAAATAAGTTTGGAGAAATATGATCTTATCCCTGCAATAAAAATCATATTCAAATTGTAGCATGACTCAGACTCAGAAAACTTAGGTTTAATATTGGTTAGTTACCAACTCACGGGACATTTCTGGACCTTAGTTTTATTCATGCCAGAAATGTTAATGTTGACCTGATGTTCTTTTCACTTGTGAAAATCTGTGAAACTATATATTTAGCTGTTGCCATGCTTTTGAAATATAGTTTAATTTTGAATTTTTAAAAAAATCATCGCCTAAAAATGTTTCCTTCCAGCACTCCCGTTTTATAGCTTCTTGTAGCCCTTACAGTCTTTAGTACAAGGGCCTAGTACATATTGATGAATTAACATGAACAAGGTGTTATTATTTTCAAGTCACTGATAAAATTGTGTAGCTTGAATGTTTCAATTTTGAATGTATGTTACACAGAACAAAATATAATCCACTTTAAGGTACCCTTCTAGGTATTAATTCATGTATCCTCTATTATCATTATCTTTTTATATGGCTTATTTTTTGGGGGAAGAAGTGGGAAATTGGGAGTAATTGTGGGACCTTTAAACTAAGTCGGTTAACGTCTCTAAGCTATGGTTTTCCTTATCTGTAAAACAAAAGGAGTTGGGTTAAATGATTTTCAAGATCTCTTAGCCCTGAGATTATGTGGTTCTCTCTGAAGTATTGCACACAACTTTGGACAGCATGACTTCTTTGACTCCCAATAAATTGGATTTATTAAAATGGCATTTTATCGTGGCAATGTCTAAGTAATTGTTTCTTTTTTCAGACTTTCAGTAAATTGGGTGCCACTGTGTTGTGGAAATAGGAAAGGTTCAGTTTGGTTTCAGTGGTACTCTTTAAAGGTTCTTAATCTAAAATATGTGATTTCTTTAAGTCCAGTAGCTTTTTTTTTTCCTTTAGAATCTATTTTTTCACCTATAAAAGAGGTGGCAGCATTGATTCTGTTTGGTTGAAGACTGGAGGATAGAACCATTATTATTCCGTCTTTCCATAAACCGTAGTCCAGAAGCAGCTTGGTTCAGTGGATACAACAATGGGATAAGGAGAGCTGGGTTTCTGTTTTGTCGGAGTGGTGTAGTGAAAGATTTGAATTTTAATAGAGGACCTGGGCTTAAATCTTGGCTCTGCTCCTTAATTCTGAACATCTGTTTGCCTCAGTTTCCTAAACTGCAAATTGAGGGATTAATTTTGTTGATTTTGATTAGGTTGTGAGCTCCTTGAGGGCAAGAACTCTGCCTTTCTTGATATCCCCAGAGCACAGTTCCTGGCATATAGTAAATGCTTATTGACATGACTCAAAGATGTTTTCCTCATCTAAATCCTATAAATTAATCACCTCATCTGGCTTGTAGAGGTGAGTAGGCACTTGGCCACGTGACTTTAGGCAAATCACTTAACCTCTGAGGTTCTTCATTTGTAAAATTTCATATCATACTTGTACTATACTGTCTTACAGGGTTGTATAAATTGTTAAAAGGGTACATAAATGTGAATTATTATTGCTTACTCTGCAAGATAGGAGTGGGTACTTTTCAATGAGTTGATCTATCAAAAGTTTACTGGGCACCTTCTATGTTTCTATCTCTTTGCTAGGGACTGTGTTGGTAAAGAGGATGATTAACCAGTGAAATCTCTCCTTGATTTGTTTTTTAAATAAATAAAAAAATTGCCTCTTTTTTTTCCTTTAAATTTGCTTTGAAAATAATTCTTTATTTTTTCCCTTAAATGTCATATAAAATAGGCATAGGGGAAAAAAACTGACATTTAACAAAACAAATTCACTTTGGGCCAATTCAATTTAAAGGTTTTTTTCTTTCTGAAAGACAACTGAGTTGCAATATATTGCTTTGGAGATCAGGCTTGAAGTTATCGTATACCCTTTGAACATATTTAAATCATGCTCCTAATCACATTATCTGTGGTTTGAATTATTTAGCATCTTTTGGGGATTACATTTTTTATTCCTAATTATATGACCAAGATATATACCATGAAATATTTATCATGTAATTATGACTAAAATGTACAATTTTCCCAAAGATGTGAATAATAACTTGAAGTACCCTTATACTTAATTAAGGGGAGGTAGAGGATTAGAAGTGAATGTGAGGGACCATCTTTTTCTTTTTCTTTAAAAACCTTTAACTGGTTTATAAAATTCAGTGCCACAAGAAACAAACAGAAATAAATGATCCATATTCTTAAATATTCCTTCATTCCCTGATTAAAAAAAATCGACCAAGAAAACACAAGTAACTATTGACCTCTGTGCCTGCTTTCTTACCTCTTCCTACTTTTTTGAAGTAGGGAGGGCTATCCTGATCTAAAGAATTTCATTCATTAAAGTTTTTTTTGCTCTGAAGTTGATGATGAAAGCAAACATTTAAGAATAACAGGGTGGCAAGGGGTACACTTGATCAGGGAGTACTCTTTGGCTCCTGTAGGTTCTTTCAAGTACCTACAGTATCAAGCCTCTTAGATACATGTGCTCAAACCTTTGTTGTGGTATGTATTGGCTTTGAAGTTACATTCTCCTTTGTAAATGAATCTCATCCACTTGACCTACCTTAGTAAGAGCATGTGGTTTTTTTTGTGGATGTACCAGTGGTGGAAATGGGTTTATGTGCTTTTTGACCTGGCTGTTCATATTTGTTAAACTGAGACTCTTCGAGGGCAGAGGGACTATTTAATTCCTGAGCCCAGTACAGTGCCTGGCATAGAGTATCTATTAAATAAATGCTTTTTGATGAATTAATTAGGCATGTGACCTCTAGCTGTGGAATGAAGTGAAGTTGACTGGATCAAACCCTTGGCTTCATTCAGTGCCTGAGACTGGGATATTATTAAAACTGGAAATAAATGAACTATTGACTGGGCCTTAGAAACTTTTTTTTTGATCCTAAGAAAGAAGTTTGTTGTCATGGTATTTATTCTCATAAGATTCAACTTGTAGCTTGCACAGTTTTGTTTTATTTTGTTTGTTTTTTTTGGTATAACTTAATTTCTTTGGGATTTCTCTTTATGTAAGTTCAGTGTCATTCCAAGTCCATATTTCTTTTCAATACATCATGCTACCTCTCATCACCTCTCAAATACTTGCTATTTGTTATCTGATAGAATTGGGGTACAATTAGAAGGTACAAACACAATACATATATAACAGATCATATTCTTTAGTTACTTCTGTTTTCAAGATCTGAGTCTGATCAATGGATATCTTAAGTGTGCCACTAATCACTAGGGATTTGTGAGATGTGTGAATAATTATATTCTTGCTTATCCCTGCTTCTAGAAAAATAGTTTAAAATGCAAGCCTGACATAGAAGAACAACATATTTTATGCCTGCCACTTTGTACTTTAGCATCTCCTTCAATACTTTGAAGGACTTTTTAGATACAGATGTTTCCAGTACTTCATTAGCTTAGGAGGTAGTTATGAACTTGGGTGAATATACCACTTCATAAACTCAAGGGACTCAACTGGAAAGATTCTTAGAGATAGTGTAGTCCAGTTATTTAGTGGCAGAACCAGAACTTTAGCCCAAGTGCCCTTTCTATATTCTGAGTTTTAATAGAGTGATAATAGGTGCCAAATTTGATAATTCCTTGGGCTGTGCCTTTTCCCCAAAGCCAGCAAGGCACACATCACTGGAGGCCAGACCCTTAATAGAACTTAGACTGCTGTTATGTCCTCCACCCAAAGCCAAGATCATCCCAGAATATTAGTTGATCTGGTGAATACATTCTTTAATTTTTAATATTTTAGTGGAAACATTTTAAAAAATGGGAATTCGGAGAAAAATATTGAAAACTCATGACTAAGAATGTTAGAAATGATATCTTGATATAATGGATACTATACATTAAATACATTTATGCTTTTCTCTGTTTTTAATAACAAGCCACATACAAAATCCCCATTTTCTGGATTCTTATGCAGTATTTTATTTGCAATATTTGAGCTCAGAAATCACCAGAAGAATTGTAGAACTCCTCTTCCATATTGTGACAGTCGTTTTTTCATTTCTCAAATCTAAATTTGAGGATTAAACTACTTGATAATATCTCTGAGACAAAAGAAATGGAAAATGACTTTTGTAGATAATGGTAATAATGATCATTATGTGGTACTTTAAGGTTGGCAAAATGTTTTACATATATCTTATTCTCGCAACTTTGGGAGGGAGGCACTATTATTATACTCATTTTTCTGATGAAGGAACTGAAGCAGACCGAAATTAAGTGCCTTGCCTCAGATTGCACGGCTACTCAGTATTTGAGAAGAGGGTATTTGAACTCTGGTTTTCCTGGGATTAGTAAATTTTGATGACAAATCTTTTTTTCTTAAGAACCACTCCTTAAACCCAAATAGCTGTGGCTGTCTTTGATTGGTCAACAATAGCTTCCAGGCCAAGCCCCACTTGATCATTGTTTGGGCCCTGATTCAGAGTGATTGTAAATAGCAATTATTTTTTGTTTTGGCCAGAAACCCTGAGAGTCTTTCCCTCCCATATTGGTTTTTTTTTTTTTTTTTTTTTTTTTTTGAGTAGGTAAAGAAGTCTCTGTCCCATTTCTTACTTAGCGTTAATCACTGAATGGACTTTGCCTCAGTCAAACCTAGACTCCTTAAAATCTTTAAAAAAAAATAAATGTCTTTAAGGGATCTCACTTTGACTGAGGCAAAGCCCATTCAGTGATTGAAGCTAAGTAAGAAATGAGGCAGTGTATGAGGACTGATTTTGATAGACTTATCTCTTCTTAGCAATACAAAGACCTAAAACAGTTCCAAAGGACTCATGATGGAAAGTGCCATCCACATCCAGAGAAAGTACTAGAGTTAAATTCAGAGCCAAGCCCACTGTTTTCTTTTCTCTTTTGTTTTGTCTTTTCTTTCTTACACTGTGGCTGTTGGCTGTGTACAGTGTTCTCCTGCTCCTTTCACTCAGCATCAGTTCATATAAGTCCTTCCAGGTCTTTCTGAAGACCTCCTCTTCATCATTTCTTATAGCACAATGGTATTCTATTTCATTCATATACCACAACCTGTTCAGCCATTTCCCCAATTAATGGACATCCCCTCAATTTCCAATTCTTGGCTATAAATATTTTTGCACAGGTGGGGCTTTTTCCCATTTTTGTGATCTCTAGGATACAGCCCTAGAAGTGGTATTGCTGGGTTAAAGGGTATGAACATCTTTATAGCCCTTTGGGCATAGTTGCTAATTGCTCTCCAGAATGGTTGGATCAGCTCACAGCTCCACTAACAATGAATTAGTGTTCCAACTCTCCCACATCTTCTCCAGCATTTATCATCTTCCTGTTTTGTCATGTTAGGCAATCTGATAGGTGTGATGTGGTACCTCAGAGTTGTTTTGATTTTCATCTCTCTAATCAATACTGATTTAGAGTGTTTTTTTATATGAGTATAGATAGCTTTAATTTCTTCTTCTGAAAACTGCCTGTTCATGTCCTTTGACCATTTATCAATTGGGGAATGACTTGTATTCTTGCAAATACTAGTTGTGAACACTCTTTCCCAGTTTTCTGCTTCCCTCTTAATCTTGGTTGCATTGGCTTTGTTTAGACAAAAACTTTTCAATTTAGTGTAATCAAAATTATAAATTTTGCATTTCATAATGTTCTCTATCTCTTGTTTGGTTATAAATTCCTCCATTCTCCATAAATCTCACAGATATACTATTCCTTTCTCCCCTAATCTGTTTATAGTATGTCTTTATATATAAATTGTGTTCCCATTTGAACTTTATCTTAGTATATGGTGTCAGATACTAGTTTATGCCCAATTTCTTCCATATTATTTTCCAGTTTTCCCAGAAGTTTTTTGTCAAATAGTGAGTTCTTATCCCAGTAGCTTTGGGTTTATCAAACAGTAGATTGCCAATAATCATTGACTGCTGTGTCTTTTGTACCTAACCTGTTCCACTGATCTGTTCCTCTATTTCTTAGCCAGTACCAACCAAGTGGTTTTGATGATTACTGTAAAGACATTAGTTTAAAAAGGCCATGGTCTCCTATTGTATCTAGGGTCATCTTCAATTGTCCTAATCTGTATTTTGCCACTGGACCCAGATGACCCTGGAGGAGAAAGTGAGACTGGCGACTTTGCACAATCCTCCCTCACTTAAATCCAATTCACTTGTATGTCATGGCATCTCTTCCTTGATGTCATGGTCCTCTTTGAGAAGGAAGGACAAATAATAACTAGGGCTCTGTGAACTATGGTGCCACCTAGCTTCTTTGGACACAGTGCTTTTAGTCGTTTCCAGTGTTAATAATTGATAGCTTTCTCTTCAGTGCCCATTTTCTTTAAAGAAATTAATTATTCAGGAGATTTGTAATTATAATTAATTTTAAATATATTAATAGTCATATATAATAAATATAGTAATAATTATATAAGAATTAGATATAATAATCAAATATATAATTAATAATTATGTATACAATTATATTAAAATGAATAAAAATAATTATAATCTTTGTAATTAGTTTTTATGTTCAGCTAGGTGGCACAGTGAATTGAGTGCTAGCCTTGAAGTCAAGAAGACTCATCTTCCTGAATTCAAATCTTACTAGTTGAGTATGACCTTGGGCAAGTCACTTAACCCTGTTTGCCCAATTCCTCTTCTGTGAAATGAGCGGGAGCAGAAAATGGCAAACCACTTCAGTTTCTTTGTCAAGAAAACCAAGTTGATCAAAACTGAAGCAACTCCACAACAAATTAGTTTGATTTATTTTGTATTTACTCAGATTTACTTATTTTGATCTCAAAGGCATCCACAATGTATCTTTCAGAACAGCAAAGGGAAATAGAAAAACAGCCTTTTTTTCATCTTTTCTAAATTATCAGTTGAATCGCCTATGTGAATCTGAGGACCTTAGTGGCTAAGTGATGAGACTTGAAGTACAGAGTTCTTCAGTTATATACCTAGAAGGAAGCTTTGTTCTTCCATTTCCCTTGTGATGTGGTTCTAAGCAGGATAATGTCAGTGTATGTGAGCATTTTCTTAATTCCCTCCTCATATTTCATTGAGGACCTTCTTTTGTGGACTTTTGTGGGTCTGATCTCTGAGCTTCAGATTGTAGAATCAAATCCAATCTAATCAACAGAGAGGAGGTATTTCAAAGAGTAGTAGAGATATATGCTAAGTATAAGTAGGGTGTAGCATTTCAGTGAATTGAACACAAAAAGTAAAATTTCATGCAGAAAATGTATGATTGCAAAAGGATATGGGCTGATCTTGTAATAAGAATAGGGCAATAACATTAAAAAGCTTGGAGTTTTGCACTTCTAACGGAAAGGTTAAGCTCTAGAAGAAAATATCCAGTGTATTGAGTAGTTTTTCAATGAGAGGATATATTGGATTTATTTTTTATATGAAAATAAATTGTATAAGATAAGGCAAAATGGATTGAAATATACTCTGTTGGAGAGGTTTTCCACATTGAGTTTGTAAGTCCATTAAAATAATATGAAACAAAACCTTGTCATTCATATTTTAATGTGATTGTCAAATTAGAATCTATTCAAGCTTTTTTAAATAGGAATACATATTGTTGAAAAAATATTTATGTAAATAGAAGTGATTCAGATGTTTCACAGAAGGCCTGGTATCTGTTAAAAGGCTATAAAATCATGACATTATGCCACAATAAAGACCAATCTGCAGGTATGTCATAATTTTGTTGGCCAAACAGAAAAAGTGAAGTATAGCTAGTGTAATGTTTTGGATTTCATTTGAAAATCTCAGGTAATTCAAAGTACTTGAACAAATGAATAATAAGTAGCTTTGCTTATACTATTACTATCTTCATTTAGTGGTATGGTGAAGGAACCTCTCAAGTCTTAGCTTTTCCATTGAGTAGCTTGGAGATAAGTGCCGAGTCACTGGCTCTTGGAGTGTTATCTGTAAAGTATGATTCTTTAGCTAGTCTCATAGGAATGGTTTAAGGACACAATGGGTTAAGAGATCATGTGAGATCACTCTGAAAAAGTTTTTAAATGACATGTTGAAATAAAGTATTATTAAAATAGTCTTACTGAGGGCCTTTATTATCAAATCTATGAAATCCTACAACCCCAAACGAACTTTTTCCTGCTGGTATTTGGTTTTGTACACATCTCTTATTATTTATATATGTGTTGTATGCCATCTACTACATTATAAGATCCATGAGGACTAATTCCTGGACTTATTCATATTTCTGTATCCTCAGGATCTTTGATCTCTGAGGCATTTAATAAATGTTGAATTGAAGTAGATTGAATTAAGCGAATGGTTATCAGGCTGTAGTACTGGAACTTTATACCTTGGATTCTTCTCCTTCGTAATTTTCCTTTGTTTATATCTTATACACTTTGTAATAAAGAAAGACTGATAAAGCATTTATTCGGTGCTTATTGTGTGCCAGGTACTGTGCCAAGTACTAGAAATACAAATATAAGCAAAGGATACAGTCCCTGCCCTCAAGGAACTTACATTAAAATGGGAGAATACTCTGTATTTCTGGGTGTTGGCAAGACAGGAAGGTAAGAAATGGGCCGTGGCATGAGGCAAAATCTTATCAATGGTGGGTGGATGGGTAGGTGGTCTGAAGAGGTTTAAATTTTATGGAGATTTTGATAAGTGACAGCTTGTCTTTTTATTTTGGGACTTTAAAATGCCTAAGCTGTATTTGTCTGTTGTCAACCTTTGCCATATTTCACCTTTCAAGTCTTTCATTGTTTTTGGTTCATTCTTTATTCATCTTTTCCCTGTAAATAACTAGATTTTTTCTTCCTTTGTCTTAGGGAAACTGGGTCTCAGAAAGGTTTGGAGTGACTTGCCCAAGGCCCCAGAATGAAGAAAAGAAGTCACACATGGCCACAAGGACAGTAGCTCAGGCCTGACTTCATGTTCCCTACCCTCCTGTTCATCTAACTTGAAACTTTTTAACAATATATGTCTGTTACGAGCACTATTTATAGTACCATAAAAACTGATATTTAGCAATTGGTTTACCTGCTGCTTTTTGGCTTCAGTCACTTGTGTTCAGTCACTCTGAATAACGTTTGCATCTTCATGACAGAGAAGTACAGAAGAGGTAGGGGGAAGAATTAGTACTATAACAATTTGTATATGTGGTCCTTTATGGTGTATAAATCACTTTTCTCACAGCAACTCAGTGAAATAGATAGTAGTACAAGAATTATTTTCAGTTTATGGGTTTATAGAATTGGAAGGGACCTTAGAGAGATCATTTAATTCAACCCTTGATTTTATAAATGGGGGAAAGAACTTGACATAAATAATACAGATGCCAGAGTTCGTTCAGATTCTATTTTTTTCTTGCAGCCCTGTGATGTAGATGTTTTTAGATCAGGATAATGAAGTTTGCAGAGGTATATCCGTGGTCACCAGTTTGACTCGTAAGTGCTGAAATCAGTATTTGGACCTAGGTCTTTCCAGTCCTATGTTATCTCTCACACATATTCATCAGGGCTGAAGTTTAAAAGACATGTGTTTTTCCACAGGCTGAACAACTTTGTACTCTGTGTGTGAAAAGTATAGAGCAGTCTAAGCTGTTTTTCCCTGTTACTATCTTGAAAAAAAAATTTCTTTTTTTTTTGTGGTAAAATTAGGCAGCAAATATTGGAAAGAGATACATAAATGCCAAATTAAAAGACAGTAGCATTAGTCATTGTCTTCCTTTGCCTTGTAGAGGGACTTTTAGACTTTCTAAAGGCTTGGTCTCTAGGAATGGAATTGGGCCTTCCCTTCTTAATTCTGCTTTCGCCTTTGAAAAAGCCTTTTTAGATATTGATCATTGTTAGCTCTGTTTCTCAATATAGCTAAAGAAAGACCATTTCTTTTTCCCTTCTCCTGATTCATTTCCACATTTCTCTTGTATATAGTCTTCAGAAACAGATCATATTACTAGGATTATGAGAGTAACTTTTTTTAAAGGAAGATTTTTTTCCCCAAAAAAAGGTGAGAGTAGCAAATAAATTAGTTGTTATAATAAAATTTGGCAATTGATAAAAAGCAAAAGTGGGAAAAAAAGGCCTGGTCTGTTCAGTGACTAGAAAACCATGGCATTATATGCCACAATAAAGGCCAATCTGCAGGTATGTCATAATTTTGTTTTTAGTGAGTACTGGATGAAACTACCTTTGTAAAAAAAAAAAAAAAAAAAAAATGGACGTAGCATCCTGAACCTCAGAATCTTTCATCTGCTGTCAGTCCTCTGTCACAGTCTTGAGGAACTACAATTAAAAAAGGAGTATTTTTTTTTTCAAATCAGTTTCCATTATTGTGTGAGATTATGAGTCATTCTAAATCCTGGTATCCAGGAGAGACGCCCCCGCTTTTACAGCTCCTTTCAACAGTTGTTTGTGGCAGTTTCAGCCTCTTTCTGCCTCTGAAGCTCTTTATTTTTAAAGCAAGGCAGATGAGGCCTAAAATTATTCCATTAAAGAGGGGCAATTTTTGTAATGGGACTTAGAGTGCTCTGCAGAAGTGCAGGCAAGTTTCTTCAATATCCTGAGCATTATTCACTCATTTAGTTAAATGATGTTTCTAATTCCCTGGTAATTACATGTAATGAGGCACTTTTTCTCTTCTTGATGAGACTTTAGCTTAATATGAGATGGCATATTTTTTTCTTCCTTTTTTTTCATGGGGATAATTACCCCTTCCTAGGAAAAGCAGGGTTTGTTGTGCAGAATATAGAAAATTATTTTATTTCCTGCCATCTTGACTGCCAGTAAATTATAAAATTAAGTTTCAGAGGAACATTAGCACCATTTTGGGAAAGGCTTGAGACTTTTTTTTTTTTTTAATTCATGTACTGCTGTCCTCTGGGATCATAGGGGCCATTATTCATAGAATAGATGTTTTTCTGCCAATTCCAAGTATTCAGATGTATTAAGGCTGCAACATAGATTTAATTTTCTGGATGGTATCCAGTATAGAATGTTCTTGTAATCTTCTTTGTGCTCAGGTAATTATCATTACAAAGTTAAGTAATACGTTCCCTCTTTCAACCACCCTCCCCACAGCACACAACACCCTTCCCCCATTTATATATCAGATTACTCTGTATATGTGTGTGTGTGTGTGTGTATGTGTTTTGATTTCAGTTACATGCAAAGCAACTATATTTGAACACATGTAGGTAGTGACACTGACTATTAATAGGAAATTCAAAGGTAATATAAATATTACTTAACTCTACCTATTGTTAAAAAAATGATATAATGAGAAAAATCCAGGAATAATAGCATTAAGGACAATTTCATACTGAATTTTCAATTTCCTGGGTTCAATTTTTGTTAGAAATTTAAAGGTTTTTTTGGGGGGAGGGTTGGCTTTCTGTTTTTTAGAACAATATTTCAATAAATAATTAAGAGAGCATGTTTCAGGATAGTTATTCTTTACTGTCCCGTCAAACGATATATCTGAAGATTTTCTTTAATATGCTACCTGCTTATTTGCATGTTTCAGGCTTGTAGGTATTTACCATAATATATCCACTCACAATTTTTTAAAAAAATTAATGTTCCTATTCTCCAGGGGCAATGCAGGTTGTTGAAGAAATAAAGTCATTGTGTTATGACTGGTTGATGCACTGGACTTGGAGTCAGAAGACTTCTTTAAGGTCCTGATGTTTATTAGCCATGTGAATTTGGGCAAAATACTCAATGGCAACAACTGTATATAATTCATTTTTCTATTTTCCAGTGCTCATCAAAATACCTTCCCATAGTTGATGTGTAATAGATGTTTGTTGAATGAATAAATGAGCCTGTCTATGAACTGAGTCAGCTTACAGAAGATAATTCTGTATCTGAGTAGTAATAACCTTTTACATTTGTATAATGCTGAACATTTTTGGGAAATGTTTTCAAATGAATTGTGTCATGTGATTCTCAGTTATTTGTCAGCAAGCTCAACTGACAGATAGGTGGTTCTGAGCTGAATCGGAGACTCCCTTTCCCCACTAATGTGACCTATTTTTGGACTATGATATGCACAACTGCAAAATCACAGAACCATATAAACAGTCCCAAGAACATATATGCTCCCTGAAGGAGTTGGAGGAAAATTCTTTCCTTTGATCTCTCATTATTACCTCTGTTCTGTTATTCCATTCCAGGCATTCTTTAATCCTGAGTCTCTTTTTAAAATATTTTAATAACTATATTTCATTATAATTGGTTTTTCATTGTCATTTTACATATTTTTAAAAATGTACTTCAAAATATTATTCTGACAAGGGGGATAAGTTTCATCTCACTGTCAAAACAAAAACTTACCCCATGCTTTATACTGATGAACCTACTGTAAGATCTAAGTGGGTCAGGCATTATTGGCAGTTGAGGGTGTTGATACCCAGAAAGAATAACTGACTTTTTGTCCTTTATTTCCCTAATCTTTTTCTTTTAGTTTTTTTCTTTTCTATCAAAAAAAATTTCAATGTACAAAGAATATAGAAATATTGTATGTGAAACCATTTGTTTTTAGTGTGTTTTAAATTTAACAGGGTAGTGACAACATTGCCCTGTTTGTGTTCCTTTGGAAACTTTGTTTTCTGTATATTAAAAGAAATATTTGATGTTGTTTTTCTTATTCCCCCCTTTCATTTTTATCAGTGTCTTCCAAACTCATACTTTATTCCCTCTTGTAACAAAAAAATAGAGGTTAACTGAGTTGTCCAAGGTTTATAGGATTCCCAAAAGTCTTAGTGCAGGAAACTTGGGGACACCCTGAATTACCTATTGGTGCAGAACTGGGACTAGGACCCACATGTTTACCTTTGTGCAGTTTTTTTTTTTTAAAACTAGATTCTGTCTTGGGGGTTGGGAGGTGACTCTAGGCCCATTCCAAATGAGAATCCTTCCATCAAAAATAGAAAGGAGGACCCCATATGCACCAAAATATAGTAGCAAAGAACTGGAAATCAAGATAATTGTTGATTGGATAATGGCTAAACAAATTGTGCTCCCTTAGTTCTTAAACATTTTGGTTTCAGGATCCCATTCATGTACTTAAACATTTTTGAGAATTGTAAGGATATAAGATCTGTTCAAAAGAATAGTCTGCCCTGATTATGCCAGTTGTAGGATAGTAGCCCCTCTAAAAGAATACTGGCATACTGAAGAAAGAGGGGCCCATGCCAGCTTCGTTATTAATAAACCTTATTAGAATGAATTGGGGAATTTCCCTCAAAAGAGGCCAGTTGTCCTGGGTGGCAGCAGGACAAAATGGTAGATTCCCCACACCAATCCTAGATTAGGCCAGGTATTACATAGAAACAACAAAAAAGACATAGTGCTGGGGATGACCCAGGGTCATGTGCAGATTCTCCCATGGGATAGTTGGAGCTTCTTTTGCTCTTTACATTTACTCAAGGTAGTTTACATTCTCTGTGTGTAGGTCACATTCCCACTGTACATTACACTCTTGGTAACCTCATACAGTATTTTTGACAGTGTCTTCTGCAAGCTTCCCTGAGTGGTACATAAGTGATTTGGTTCTCATGTGTAGGGAGCAGTGAGAGGAAGAAGCTTAGCATTGGAGACACAATTCGTAACAACGATATAAGTACAAATAGGGAAACAACATGACCTGTAAGAGAATTACAGTTGTTCCGATTTTCTTTTATCCCACCCCAGGGGAAGGAAGAATCAGGTGATTACTGTGAGAACTGGATTTCTGAGCTTAACTTATTCTAAGGTAGCTAAATTTTTCAACTAGTTTGAGAGACGAAGAAACATGACTTGGGCAATTTTATAATACATTGGGGGTGATACAGAATAAAATGATTTGCAAAATGGAGTCACAATAATTTGATTCTTCTCACTTTCTCCTTGTCAATGAGAGATTTGTCACAATTTTCCCTGACTGGTCAATGTAAGAGCAACAAGATGTATTAATCACAGTACGAGCCATAGCAAGAATATCTACAGCCATGGACTGATTTAAAGGGGGAATTCACACGATGCCGAGATAACTGAGAAAATTAAATATATAGGTACAAAAGAACAAAAAGACAAAGTAGTACAATGATGACCATTAACGTCAAGTCTCTCAATGTCCACTTAATCAACATGTTTCATGCTGGATGTCAGATGTTTCGTGTAATTGTCTTGTCTAGAAACATCTGGTTTTGAAATTCTGGGATAGGTCTGTTTAGTAGAATTGCTTCTCTGATTCCATATTATTTGAAAAAACTACTTAGATGGTCCTGCTAAAACCTACAAAACAGATAATACAAATTAGTACAGCCTCTCAAATTTTACCTCTCCAATAACTTGTTCATGTGGTAAAAATTAGCTCATTTTTGTGGTTATTATTAACAGTAGAGTTATAAGAAGGACATCAAATTAGGAACCCATAATTCACTTGAAACTTCAGAGAATTTAAGTTTTTACATATTCCAGTATAATCATTTACATTTGACATATCTTCTGATCTTGTTGCTTTCTCAAAGTTTTTCCATTCCAATTCCAGTTTCTTTAGGAGGATCAGATTGCTATTGAAGCTAATCCTATATATGAAAACATAAGTTAACAATACTCTTTGCAGATAGAGGCTTTCTGCTCCTAGGTTCAATGGTTACACACATGAATTTATTTACAGGAGGTTGACTTCATTCCAATTATAACAAAAGATCTGGGATGGGATATGTAGATACACTAAATAATTAATTCCCACTTGTGTACAGAAAACAGTGCATGTCAAGAGTTGTAGTAAAACATGTTCAGTTAACCATGTTCAAATGGAATAGATATTACATACTGACTGTTGCTCTAAAATGACTGATTGCAATGAAAGTCTGTTCCTTAAAACAAGAGGTTTTTTACTTTAACCTTGTAAATAAATAGATGCACATTTTTGTTTCACAAGTTTTTTTTTGTTTTTTTACCTTTGTCCAGTTGTCACCATAGCATTCTGAAAGATAACATTCTTCAGGGACTTAATCTTATACATGACTATGTAATTATTAGTAATCAGATGAGAAGCCTCAGAACTAGTTTACTTAGTTGTTTGGGATGTGAAATGACTACACGTTTAGTTGCATTATGCTCACATCTTTTATTGATCACCTGCCCTTGTTATAGAAATTTGCTATGAAAGGAAAAAGCAAGGACATGATTAAAACTGCATTAAAACTGATCCTTTAGGCCTAAACCTAAGGGCACAGAATGACAACACATGTATTTCAGGATAAAGCAGACATGTACAACATATAGCCCATGGGCTGCTTGTGGCCTTCCAAAGGATTTAGGATGGCCCACAAAAAATAGAGGATGTAAAAGAAAGTAAAGATGTAATGGTTGCTTTTTCAATGCCTAGATTAACTCCCTTTTCACTAGTCACTATTGTACCTTTCATGTAACTTGGCGGGTGGGTTGGCACTGCGTACTCTCTCCTGTTTGTCATGTGACGTGCAGAGGAGCAAGAGTCCTATCTTTTTGCTTTTTTTGGTCATTACTATCATTGAACAGGGACAAATGAGTGTAGCCATGTGTCAATGTAGTTGATGCCCCCATGCAACAATATGAAGGCTTCCTTGATTCGCTGCCTCTAAGTTACATAAGTGGCACTCAATCCAAGGTCAAACACTCAGTGGAGTATTTCTTTGTATGTGAGCAGTTGCTGTAGAGATCTTTTGGTTCTAACATTAAAATTTTTGGGGTGACTGTAAAATGGGTCATAAAAAGAAACACAAGATCAAATCAGAATGTAGAGTGTTTGATCTGCGGTGGGCAGATAGATACTTGTTTACTTCCATGAGAGGACAAAATATTGTGCTTTTTTTGCCCATAAGAGCCTTTCCAAGGGAATACAGTTTTTTGTCAACATTTTGATTCAGAACATTCTGACTTAAGCAAATTGGATACCAGTGAAAAACAAATTAAAGTGTCCAAATTGTTGAAAAATCCCAGTGCAGAACAATGTTTTTTTAAGAAAATAAACTCAGAAAATAAGGCAGCTACTACTAAGGTTAGTTTTTAGATTTGTAAGGAAATGGATTTCAAACATGATTTTGGAGTATGATAAACTGTTGACAAGTGTAATATGTCCCATTAACGAAATATAAACAATAAAAAGAACCCTGAAAAATGTATTAAAACTTGTAGTGCTTAGCAAAGTAATTTTTAAAACATTAATGTGATTTCATGATGAATTAAAATCTTAAGTAATAAGTGTAATTAATTGATACTAAGATTTCCCTTTTTAAAAATATGGCTTATTTGCAAAATAGTTTAATCACTAATTATACCTTTACTTGGAAAGTGAGTCACTAAAAACCTATTTGCTGTTCAGAGAAGTTTAGCCTATTTAAATTTTTGTCCTTACCTACTGCCAAGTTGTGCAGGCCTGGGATAAACCGTCCTTAACTCTGTTTGTCACAGTTGACAACCCATCGTACAGAAAACAATTCCACCTCATAGCCAGTTTCAGGATAACCAGGTGGGAAACATTCTTGTTCAGATGGAAATATCACAGTGCGGAAGTTGAGGATCCTACCTTTGGCCATGTCAGGGTCATCCCCTCAATTTTTTTTTTTCCAGTTACAGACCACTTTCTGCCACAGTTCAGAATCTCACTCCCTCTGAGTAGCTTGTTGCATTTCTCTTGTATGGTGGATTACTAGCTTGATGATCCTTTAGCCAACTATACTTTGCCTAAGGATAGACTTAAGGATACTTTGATTCAAAACTCAAACAATATCAGATTACAGTCCCTAGAGATTTTACCTAAAATGCCATGTTTCACTAATAGCAGTTTAGGTGCTGGATACAGTTATTTTCACTGTTACGGTGTTGCAATAAGCAATAAAAATTTACCAAGATTCACATACACACATAAGAGATTCCACTTACCATCCATCAGTTTTTTTTCTCTTCAGGTTTAGACTCATCCTGGTGCAAGATCATTATTAGAAATTACTTCTGTATTATAAACAAAATTGTAATCCACAATCCTTAATGAACTCTTTTCCCGGGGTGATGAGATGTATGTGACCTTGCCTAAACATTGATTTCAAGAAATCTGACAAATTTACAAAATAGGGGGGGGGGGCCTGTAATGATAATTTAAATGGGAAGATCTTTTCCATTCATTAAAAGGTCCATATGACCTTCCTGGGTCCCATGGAGCCGGTGATGGGAGGAGCTTGCTGAATGCATGAAATAGGAAGAGGTGGAGGTAGAACAGAGCTGAGAGAAAATTTGGTCAGAGAGTTGACAAAGGAAGGATGTAGGCAAGCAGGCAGCTGACTAGCATGAGTGAAGGAGTTTGTGATTTGTTTAATGGAGTTGGTTTGTGGGAAGCTTAGTAACAGGAAGTCTTGGGGATGATGTCTTCTGTATTGTTACTGTGTATAGATTATGATGGATTTGGCTTTCTGGTGTCAGAATAAATGTTTGGTTCTGTCTTCCATGTGGAGAGTTGTATTTCTCAGTTTAGAATTGCACTAGAATATTCATGACTGCCAGAAGTGCTGTGAATATCGTTTTGGCATGACAGGGACCTCCAAGTTTTTTTCTTTGTACCTTTTCACAAACAGTTAATAATCCATTTTTTCCATAATTTTTCTAGAAAAGACTCTACTCTGTCTTACCACCAGTAATGGACTGATCAGGCAGGATTTTTCCCAAGCTATTGCAGCCCATCTATCTGGGAGTTCTCAGGAGGGTCAGACTTGCTGCTCCTGCTCTCTTAAATAAGTTCTTTTTATAGGGAGGAAGCAAGAGAGTTCTTAAAATTCAGATTGAACATAATCTATGACAAAAATGGATAGGAGTCTCATATAATTTATAGCAAAGTTACCAATTTCAAGAAATGCCAATTTAAAAAGTTATTTTAAAATTGATCAGTACATTACTTTCTAAGACTCCCTAAGTATCTAACTAGATGTTCTAATTAAATGCAATTACATTTTTGTTGTTTCCCAATTCACATTTTCTTTTTTCTGTGTACTAGATAGAAAGGGTTAATAAAGTAGGCAGGCAGTTTTTAAGTGCCAGGTATAATTTCCCCCTCCTCGTCCCTCCCCCAAATCTTCACTGCCATTAAACTCATCTATAATCAGTGAGATTACCTCTAGCTGTAAAAACAAATCTGTCATTCTAGGAGTAGGGCTGGGGAAATGCTCTTAAATCTCTTAAAACAAATTCTAAAGAATGTTAGCTCAGAATTTGCTTGCATTTATACAAACATTTAAACTACCGTTAGGGATTCACAGAGAATTTACATTTTAGTGTGCACAATTACAAACTCAGGTACACAAACACAGGGACAGAAAAACACAGACTGTTGAGACATTGGCCCCTAAATTAGAAATTACTTTTCTTGCCTACCTTAGTCCCCAAATCTTTGTTCACACTGTCAGTGCCTTTCTTTAGCTGTCTACCCATTCTCTCATTCTTACTTACACTCTTTCCATATACATATTCCTCCAGTAGACTTTAATTAAAGCCCTTATAAAACTGTACATCTTGTTTCATATTATGATCTGATACTTCTTATCATATCTTCACAGAGTTTTTCTTCCTCTGTCTTTCTCTCCTGCCCCTCTCTGACCAAGCAGTCAGAAAGGGAAGAAGAGAGAGATAAATCTCTTTTTCCTCAATTTCTTCAACTGTAAAATGAGGATGACAATAGCACTTACCTTCCAGGGTTGTGAGGATCAAATGGGATGTTAATTGTAAAGTGCTTAGCATAGTACCTGGCACATAGTAAATGCTATACTGTAATTACTGTTAGCTGTGTAACCTTGAACAAGTCATATAGCCTTTGTTGGCCTCAGTTTCCTCAGCTGTAAGATGAAGATGATAACAGCACTTTACTTGGCAGAATTATTGTGAGGATGAAGTGAGATCAAAGCCCTTAGCCTAATGTCTGGCACATATAGGTGAAATATAAATATCTGTTATTCCTTTATCTTTCTCTTATGATAGTGGCTAGTATACCTGAACTGTCCCCTAAAAAGTTAGAAGCTCTTTGATAGTAGCAACTATATTTAATTCAGCCTCTTATCTCTCATAGTGACAAATAATGCTTTATGTCAGTATCATATACTCCACTGGTACAAGTAACCCAGTCATACTTTTTCATTCTTTGTGATTTTTGTCTCTATCTTGACATAAGACCTCCAAAAAGGATCTATTCAGTATTCTGGAGGCATTTTTTTGGTTCTTTTGATATTTCATGGGTGCTATCACTGAGGCTATTTGACTGTTATCCTTCATTGTTGCTATCTAATTAGCCTGCCTCCTTTTTCAGTTACATTCTTGATGTGCTTCACAGTCTCTGGTATGCCTAGTCATTGGTTATATCTTGTACCCACCTGGACCACTGGCTATTTGGCACATAATTGGCATTCTGTAAATATTTGTTGGATAGTTGAATGGATGGCTGAAATGAAAGCATTTGCATCGAGATGGCCTTTTGTTTTCCTTGCTGCAAGATCCCTATTGTTAAATTTTTATTATTGAATCTTGAAGATAACACTTTATAAGAGTTTGTCTTTCAAGAGTTGTCTTCATATATGCATGCCCTAGGTTACTGTGAAAAAAGCAGCAAGCCTTCCGGTGAAGAGTTTTGTTATATTTACTGATACTTTTTTTAGTCACCTAACCAATCAATGAAAATAAATAGCTAGTTGTAATATAAAATGTTTACTTTTCAACTGACTAATGACAAAGACCATAGTAAATGATAAATGTACTTAAAATTGCATGTATTGTTTCATTTTTAACATTGTTTATGTATAAACTAATCTTTATAGACATTTTCTTCTCTTCTGCCATGGGTGCACTTGATTACAGTCTTACAGAAACTCTGCTAAATGAGTGACCCATTGTTACTTGACAGTTCATTTGAAAATCCACCAGATAGAAGAATTGTAATCTAGCTTGTGTTAAGGTGATAGTTGTATGATTGGGAGCAAGATCAAATGTGAGTTAAGGATGAAGAGAAGACTTAAGATTTAACTATTGGAATTAGATATATTGAGTGAAGGTTAAGGCTCATATTGTGAATGAACCTAGGAGAATGGAAGGCTGGGTGGTGCCCTCAACAGAAATTGGGAAATTTGTAAGAGGAAATAGGTTTTGTGGGAAAAGAAGAGGTCTGTTTTGAACATATTGAGTTTGAGATGGGTATGGGATAGGCGGTATGTGTGGGACTGGAACACAGGCAAGAGACGGGCTGGATAGATATTTGAAGTTTTTTGCATAGAAGTAAGTCCTTGGGAGTCAATGAGGTTACCAAGTGAGATAGTGTAGAGAGAGAAGAAAAGAAGGTTCAGGATCTAACTTGAGCTCAACCCCATTTAGGGGCAAGAAGCAATTGTGACTGGCAGGAGGAAAATCAGGAGAGAGAACAGTGCCATGGCAACCTAGCAGGCAGTGTCTTGGTGGAGACTGAATAAGCCATGTCCAATGCTGCAGAGGTCAAAAAGTATAAGAGTTGAGAAAAGACCATCAAATTTAGATTATTGTTAACTCTAGAGAACTTTTTCAGCTGAGTGATGAAGTTTGAATCCAAATGTGCAAAGGGTTGAGTGGGAGGAAGAGGAAGTAGAGACAGTAAGTCAGTAAGTAAGACAGCTAAAAAGCTGACTCCCCAGCAGTTCAACTGTGAAAGGGAGATTATTCACAGAATGGAAATTTAAGGGTTTGAGGAAAGAAGTGAAAGTTTGGAATAAACCTCTGTGGGGAGTGAGAAATCAAGGAGGAGAAAAAGGATTTCCTTGTTCCAATAAGGGCCTAGTTTTATTTAGATAACAGATGTGTAGTGAATTTAAAGCCTAGTTGTTACTTCTGCCAGCTTTATTCAGTATATTATGTGAGCAGAAGTGGAGAATAGAGGGAGTAATCCAGGATTAGGGTTTGTCATAGCATGTGTAGTGATAAGCTAAGGGGTCAGTGGATTTGAGAATAGGACAATGGGGGTCATGATTGAGGAGGGGGAAAGTAAAGTTAGTAGGAATGATGACTAGAAAGGTGGTGGGATCAAAGGTCAGAATGAGGAGAGGTGGAATGATTGCTCACGATCAGAAAAAAGGAATTTAAAAGTTTTGATCAAGGAAGTGGAATCCTTGTGGGTGATGGTGAGGTTAAGTGTATAATCATTCCTGTGTGTATCTGAAGTGGAATAGGAGAACATTGAGGAAATGGAGGAACTGGGAAATTAATTTGAGGAAGCCTCAGCATGTATGTTGAAGCTCTTGCTCTTTGCAAGAATGTAAGAACTCAGGGTCTGTGAAGCATCAGAATACATCTGAGGAGAATAAACTTTCATAATACAGTGATATCTGTGGTCATTGCAAAGAGATTAGCCAAACAGCTTGCACAGGAAAAGAAATGGAGATTTTTCATTGCCTACACTCTCACTTGCAGCTGGATGGGTAGACCATCACTAGTTCATCAGTATCTTAGGCACTGACAATGCACATTGAGCTAGGCCCAGAATTGATTACGAAGAAGAAAACAGAATGGATTACAGTTATACTCCATTTTTAGTGTTTGCTAGTTAGTCCTTGAAACAAGAATCTCATTCTTATTTTTAATGGTAAGCCTCTCTTTGTTTTAAATATATTGATTTTTTTCCCATTTCTCTAATTCCTCAATGACTCTTTCCTAACCCCAGTAAAATCATTGTAACAGATAAGTACAGTCGAACAAAATGGATCATACTTTAGGTTGTATATGGAAATGTATGCCTCTTTCTAAAACTACAGTCCATTGTCTCCCTGTGAAAAGGCAGGAGTCATGTTTGACCAGCATTCCTCTGGAGTCCCAAATAGAAGGTGAGATTTTTAACTTGAGACTTGAGGGAAGGTAGGAGAAGATGAGGAAAGGACATTCTAGGCATGGGGGACATCCAGTTTACTAAAGTTGTCTTCCTAAAGTATAGGTTTGACTATGGCGCCCTCGTACTTAGTAAATTCTCTGTCGCCTCCATCATCAAATCTGAAATCCTTTGAGTTTTAAAGCCTTCCGTATTTGGCTCCTTCCGGCCTTTTCAGTCTTCTCACTTTTTACTCCATTCCATGTACTCTGTGGGGCACACTAGCCTCCTTGCATTTCCTCACACACACAGATGCATTTCTTGGCTGCATTTTCACTGACTGTCATCATGCCTGGAATCTTCTCCTTCTTTATCTCTCCTTCCTGGCTTTCTTGGCTTCTCTCAAGTCTCAGCTAAAATTCTACCTTTTTTAAGAAGCCTTTCCCAGTCTCTCCTAATTTCCTTCCTTCTCTTGATTATTTCTTATTTAGCCTTCCTTCTGAAATGATCATCAGTACTGGGGAAGGTGAGCTCTGACAGCTGGCCCTTGTTTGCCTTTTTTTTTAGTCCTCAGCACCTAGCAGATCTTGCACATAGTATCTGTTTAATAAATAAATGCCTTTTGTTGACTGACAATATTCCATTATATTTATTTACCACAGTTTGTTCAGCTGTTTGCCCATCAGTGGGCATGCACTTCTTTTACAATTTTTTGCTACTCCAAAGAGGGTTGCTTTGAATATTTCTTTTTAGTGTAAGACCTTTTCTTCTGTATTTGACCTTCTTGGCATATATGTTTTGTGGTGGTGTAGTTGTGCCAAAGGTTATGTACCATTTAGCAAAGTTTCCCTTCTTTTTAGAATGTCAGACCATTTCATAGCTCTACCAACAGTACATTAGTTTGCTCACAGTCCTTGTAACGTTTTCTATTTTAGTCTTGTAAGGCGGATACCTGTGTTCAAATCCAACATGAAACACTAATTGTGTGACCTTGAGCAAGTCACTTTTCTTCAATTTCCTCATCTGTAAAATGGGGTTAATAGCACCTACATTACAGGGTGATTATGAGGATCAAATGGGATAATATTTGTAAAGGTCTTAGCACAGTGCCTAGAACATAGTAGGTACTATGTAAATGCTACTTATCATCATCATCATCATCATCATTATTAATTATCTTTCCAACAACAGTAATATTCTTTTGGTGATGCTGTATACCAGTGTAAATAATGGAACACTACAATTTCTAAAGAATCAAAATTATGGATAACATGTCAGTGTACAGATGTTTGGTGGTCATAAGTAGACTATATTGCCAATAATCTCTCTCATACAATAATGTAAGGAAACGTGTAATTCACTGGAAAAAGAAACATGTTCATCTTGTAGGCAGAGTGATGGATAATACATTGATGGTCCAAATTCTGTACCAGTAACTGAAATATTAAAAGATGTATAGGGAAGGTTTCTAATGCCATTGAGGAGATCTCCTATGGAAGATTAATAAATGGATATGGGTGGGTATTACACCTCATGAGGTGTGTGTAAGTTTGTGATTTTATAGATCCATTAAAGCATTATATAAATATGAGGTACACTGTTGAGATGAATAAATCAATTTAATGCATAAAAAAAGAATTTACTAAGTACTTTGTATGTACCCTGTATGGTATTAGATGAAGAAGTTGCAAATATAAGCATGACAGTCTCTGCTCTCAAGAAGAAAGACTGGAAATTCCTGGAAAGTAATGTAGAGGCCCGCTGCTAGGCAAACTCTGTCAGAGCCCTGAGTTCCAGGCACAGATTTTGGTGGGAGGAGGATGAGGAGGATGGCCAAAGTACAGTTGGCTTAGTTGGAAATGGTTAGAAAGTGAAGAAAGTGTAGTTTTCTTCAAGCCTACAAGGAATATGAACTTGGAATCAGAAGACTTGGGTTCAAGTCTCACTTGTGCCACTTTGATAGAGATCATCTACTCTAGTTTTCTCATTTTTAGATGAAGACTTGAAACCCAGAGAGGCTGACTTGCTCACACTGGTAGTCAATGTGGTATAGTGAAGGTGCAAGGGACTTGGTCTCAGGAAAGAATTGGGATCAGTCAAACTCTGGTTCTGCCACTTAGAAGCATTATGACCTAGGATCCATCTCTTAACCTTTCCAAGCCTCAGTTTCCTTATCTGAAAAGTAGGGATAGTAATAATTGACTGACTTACCTTACAGGAATGATACCTTACAGGGAGGAATGTATTCTGTAACTTTGAAGCCCATATAAATGTAAATTATCTATTTTATGTATAACTCAGGTCTTCTGAGTGCCATCTGGCACCCTGTCAGGATATCTGCATCCTTTGTGCAGAGATCCCTTTAGAGCAGGGTTGTGAAATATTATTATAGGCATGCAGTATTTACTGACCCTGGATCTTCATTACAGCCCCTCCATCTAGTTGTAACCATGATTAGCAGATGGCATCAGCAAAAGGTGTACTTGATGCCTCAGGAATAGAGACAAGACAGACCTTCTCACATTCTCTTAAAAATTTTCTTAATCTAAATTTAACAAATAACAAGTAAAGTGGCATTTCTGTATGCATAGTAGAAAATTTTTTAAGAAGCCATGGATGGAACTGAGAATCTTTTACATCCTTCTTGCTTTTCTTTTAAAATACATAATAAATTTAGCATGTAACTTTCAAAGCTATCTTGCTTGTCTGATTCTTTCAGGCCTTCTGTTCTCTTTGATACACTAAAAAAGTCTTTCCTTCCTCTTTCCTTTTCTTCCCTCCCTTTGTACCTTCTCTCCCTTCCTACTTCTACCTTCCTGTCCTTGGGTAAGTGTCTGCCTCAATTTCCCCAATATTAAAAAATACCATTTACCTCACAGTGTTGTTATGAGGATCAAATGAGATAATACTTGTAAAGTGCCTGGCACACAAAAGGCTCTTAATAAATGCCTGTTCCCTTCCTCTACCCTCTTCCCACTTTTATCCCTGTTACTCTTCTTTCTCTTTACTTGGTTGGCACACTTCCTCTTTTACTTTGGGCTCTCGCCGTAGTTTTCACCTTTGTAAAATGGAAGTAATGGGCACACTACTTACTTCACAGTTTTATGACATGGCTATTTTGTACACATTGAGACACCACTTCATTGTGATTAATAATTACAATTTTAACAATTCAGTAATATTTATTAAATGCCTACTGTTAATCAAGACATATTTAATGATTGCCTGCTAAGTGGCAGGCACTATGCTCAGTACTGGGAATACAAAGACAAAAAGAAAGTGAAACAATCTGTGCCCTCAAGAAGCTTACATTCTATCAGAAGAGACAACATGTACGCAGATAGAATAAACAGAGGCAGAGTAGATGCAAGGTACTTGAATACGAGAGAGATAAGGAGGGAGGTCATTAGCGCTTGATTTCAGGAGAGGCTCTTTGTAGAAGGTAGTACTATGGACAGGACTGGGTGTAACGATGTAACCTTGAATGACAACGTTGAGGATGTAACGATGAATAACAAAAATTTCCCCTTATGAAGGTTGTAATGATGAATAACAAAATGTAATGGATGTAACGATGAATAACAAAAATTTCCCCTTATGAAGGTTATATTTTCTGACACTATTGAGTCAGATGTGAAAGTGCTTTTAAAGTGTTAAGCTATACACAAATACATTTCAGTACTTGAAGGATCTGCATTTTCATCAGTGTGGATATTTCCTCCAGGGAAGCAGGTTATAACTCTGCTGGTGCCTTAAGCTGTGGCCAAAACATTACTTTTCAGCCAAATTGGTGATGAGCCCCTTTCATCTTAGCTAGGCTAGGATCTTCCTGTAATTCATACATAGCCCATCGATAAGCGTGTGAAACCCTTGGTAGGAGCTGCTGAGGTCGTCTCTTGCCAGCTTTTTTTTGGTTGTTGTTGGTGTTTAATAGGTTTTAGTTGTGTCTAATTTTTTGCGACCCCATTTGGGATTTTCTTGGCAAAGATACTGGAGTGGTTTGCCATTTTGTTCTCTAACTCATTTTACATGTGAGGAAACTGAGGGAAATACGGTGAAGTGACTTGCCCTGGGTCACACAGCTACTAAATGGCTGAGGTCAGATTTGAACTCAAGAAGTGGAGTCTTTCTGACTTAAGGTCTAGTGTTCTATCCGCTGTGCCACCTCTCTGAAAAAGCCCATGAAGATGGTTGCAGTAACATCTCTGTCTCTTTGGGTGCCCAAAGAGACTTGCCTGGCATGGGTTTGGGGAAAGAATAGGTGAAAGTGAAATTAGCAACATGGAGGGTAAAATTTCACCGAGATTACTTGTGGGAAAGACAGTTAGGAATCAGCTTGAATAGTAGATTGCTATTAACAGGGAAGATTTAGGTGTTTTATATATGTGTATACACACAAAATATATACAATATAGACATATATAACGCACTATAAATTGTCCATGTTCAAAAAGCAAAGTCTCATTCTGTACTCTGAGACTGTCACCTCTTTATCAGGAGGTAGGTATCATATTTCATCATGTGTCCTCTGGAATCATGATTGAGCATTTTGCTGATCAGATTGCCTAAGTCTTTCAAAACTGTTTTATCTTTAGAATGTTCTTGTTATTGTACAAATTGTTCTCCTGGTCCTGCTCACTTTGATTTTTATTGGTCCATACAAATCTTCCCAGGTTTCTGTGAAATCATCCTCTTCATCATTTATTACAGCACCATAGTATTACATCACCCCAATATACCATAACTTGTTCAGCCACTATCCAGTTTATGGAGGCATTTTCAGTTTTTAATTTTTTGCCACCGCAAAAAGAGCTGCTATAAATATTTTTTGCATATCTTTAAACTTTGCTTAGTATGAATCCCACTCTTAGTCTGCCTTCCCTCTTACTCCCCCTTCTCCCTTCTTCCCTTTCTCTACTATTTCCCTATTTAGTGAAATGTATTTCTGTACTAACTCTGTGTATGTATGTGTGTCATCTTCCCTTCTTTGATGCATTCAGGTGAGAGTGAGTTTCTAGAGTCACTTCTCCCACCCCTTCCTCCTTGTTTGTATAGACTTCTATTTTCCCACCTAAGTATGTGAGATAATTTTCTCTAACCTTTTTTCCCCTCTTCCTTCCCCTCTACTGCCCTGATGTATATTCTTTTTCCTTTGCCTCCCAGACTTTCTGCCTAATTAGACTCCCTATAACATAAGGTTCAGAAGGGACACATGGATCATCCACCCATATTAAAATGTAAGCAGTTTCCTTGTTTAGACCGTTATGGTTTTTCATTCATGTTTACTTTTTTATGTATCTCTTGCTCCTGTGTTTGTACATCAAAGGTTCTATGCTGATCTGCTCTGTTCATCAAGAATACCTAAAAAGCTTCTCTCTCATTAAAAATCTAATCCCTACTCCTGCAGGATTATACTCATTTTTGCTGGTTAAGTTAATCTTTGTTGTAAACCTATATTCTTTGCCTTCTGAGATATTGTATTCCAAGTGTTCCATTCTTTTAGGATGGTGCTTGCTAATTGTGTGTGACCCTGACTTTGTCTCCTCAATGCATGAATTCTTTCTTTCTGGCTGCTCGCAGTATTTTTCCTTGACCTGGATTTTGCATATAGTATTTTTGGAACTATTCATTTTAATATCTCTTCCCCCCAGCCCTCCCTCCAAGATGACTGGTAGATCTTTATCTTTCTTTTCTGGTGGTTCTAAATGATTTGTTCAGTTTTATAATTTTTTTGAAATATGTTTAAAGCTTATTTTTTTTTTTTTTAGTCAAGGCTTTCAGGTAAGCCGGTGAGTCTTAAATTAACTCTCTTTAATCTGTTTTCCAAGTCAGTTGTTTTTGTTCTGATACTTTGCATTTTCTCCCACTTTTCAATCTTTTGACTTTGTTTTAGTATTTCTCATCTCTTGGTGTCGTTAACTTTCATTTGGTCAATACTAATTTTTAGGGAGTTCATTACTTTGGTGAGGTTCTGTACTTTTTGTATTAAGATTAAATACACCTTTTAAAAATTCTTCCATGCCTCTCATTTAATTTATTAAAAAAATTTTTAAAAGCTTTTTAAAACTCTTGCTTTATCTGTTTAAAGAATTCTAGTTGAAATTGTGCCCAAGCTGTGTTTTACTTTGAGGTTTTGCTTGCAGATGTTTTGGAGCCATTCTGTTCTTCTGGGTTTATGTCTTGAGTGTCTCTATCGCTATAATAACTTTTTATGGTGGAAATCTCTCCCTTTCCCCCGTTATTCCAACCTGTTTCTTTACATTAGGGCCAGACTCTGTGATATATAGCAGGAACTACTACTTTCTTGGTGTATTAAATGTCTTGTTATTCAAGGATTTCAAGGACAACTCAGGCTGAGGACTTGCGAGCTTTCAGTGCATCTAAAATGCTCTGATTCAGGACAAAGTCTAATCACTCTTTCTATAGTCTTATTTTTCTAAGTTCCTGACCTGGGCTTGAGTCTGAGCTTATAGACTTTGCCCTGTTTGGAGTTTCAGTAGACTGCTGTCAGACCCCAACCACCGTCAGTTCAGAGTAATAGGTAAACTAGGTTTCTGTTTGATTCCTGTTCTGGTTATTCTATAGGCTTCAGAAGAGACTAGAAGCTGGAATTGAGATCCTGCCCTGCTCCTGGAGTTTTGAGCCGTTTAGCTGTATTTTGCTTCTGAACTTGTTCCTTGTTTATACACAGCTGAGGGCTCATAACCACGCTTTTCCCTGGAATGCCACACGTGGAATGACAGGTCCCCTCCTCAGTGACTCAGAACTTGTAGTGAATGGTAGGGCTTCCAGTCAGTACTTCTTCCTGTACTCTACACAGGTTTAAATCTAGTGGATATGAGCATGTACCATCATTCCTATATTTTAAACTGCCATTTAAAAAACCAAATCCCATTGTCATACTCTTTTCTTAACCAGCTATCCCCTTCCTAAATCTGCTTTTCTCTTCTGAAGTCTCTGCTTTTGGCAGCAGTGATGAAAAAACTGTCCTATGATGATGATCATAATTAGAATAACTAACATTTATATAGCATCTACTCTCTGCTAAGCATTTTACAAATATGATCTCATTTGAGCCTAAGGTCTTCATTTTCTTGTTCAAGACTTCACAGTCTTTAGTTATGCTTTCCAGAATTCTTTGTGATAATATCATTTGTGCTCACATGAATCACCAAATAGATAGTAGTTACTTGGTTCTGGGAGTATTGGGAAGCTTTCTGTTACATTTGGGATATCTACCCTCTCTTCCCTCCCCCACCTCTAGGACATTAGAAATCTGTTGACAGTTTTCTCAGTATTCCCTTACTAGTTACATATTAATTTTTCTCTGAACTAAATGATAGTGAACCCAAAAATCATAGTAGAGAACTATCTATGTTGGTGGTAATTAGCCTAAGCCAGATTCCATAAAGCATGGCAAGGTCTAGTTTGGAGTAATGACCTGCCTCTCCTCTAACTTGTGGACAGATCTTTGTATTCCACCATCAAGGGTAGTTATTCTTTTCTTCAGGGAATTGGTTGGTGTGGTTGTAGGTGTTGAATATCAGGGGAGACCTTGACATTTCCTTTTAGCATAAGAGTAAACACACAGATTGGAATACTCATTTCCGACAGTTATAAATAACGTTTTGCATTTTCATTGACATCTGAACACATGGTGATATATCTTGTAAAATAATTAGTTATTTGATTACCTTTGTTTTAGCCTGAAGTAGAAGACAATTGACACATTTAAATACCTTTGAGACTGATGTGCTGCAGTAAACTAACTTTATTTATTACAAAATGGAATTTTATTAATATGAATTGACAATAATTAATTTGCTAATGTTGATATTGCTAATAATTACATGTAATTCATGAAATATTTATGCTAGAACACTGTGGAAATGATGTAAGTTTCTCTAGGTAGTAATTCTCTGAACATCTCATTAAAGACTTTTTAGCTGGGTATATTCTTTGTGTAGTGATTTTGAAACCCATATAAATATCCTGTTAAGTTCAAACAAAGTTAAATCTAATATTTGTTTTTTTTTAAGGAATGAAAGTATGGACTGTTTCCTCTTCGTAATTCATTTTGTCCTTCTTGTTCACAGTAAAAGATTATAATTAGAGATAAGCAAAACTGGCTAATGTGATCAGTGAGATGTAGTATCTCTCAATATGGAGGCCTGTGGGCACAACTCTGTTAATTAAGCTTTATTTTGTTGGCTTTTCTTGAAAAACAATACCCTTCTGTCTTTCCCCTCCACCAGTTGCTGATTAGTAACTATAGACCAAAAAAGGAAAAAGGCCATATGTCTCTAAATTATGTGAATAACGTAGAAATTTTTAACTTCTTCCACAACATCCCAAATCCTTTCCCTGGGCTACTTTTATGTAGTGCTGCAGGCCTGCTCAGAGAAATAAGTGGATGACAAAAATCTGATTAATTCAAGTAATTTTTATTAAGTACTTACCATGTATACAGCATTATTCATATGGCTAGAGTAAATACAAGCATTTCTCTTGAGTTTGTTATCTGATAGGAATACAGAAACAAATAATTATAATATGTAGAATATAGTAAATGAATGAGTGATAGTCCAAAAGTGAGAGAAATTACTGTCATCCAGGACAATAAGAAAAATTCTTTTCAATAAAAAGAAGGACTTTTTCAGGAAAGACCTCCAGTGTTTCATTAAGGTACAGAAGAGAACATAGATTACTGAAAGCTGTTGTCTAGCAGGTCCAGTCCAATCCATCAAACCCTTGTTAACTACCTTCTTCAGCAAGGCGCAGTGCTAGGTACTGCTGGGTACAGAAAATAACTGAATTCATTCCTTGCCCTCAAGGCTCATGCATTCTACTAGGCGTTTAAGTACAGATTTAGCCACGATCTCTTCTCCAAGGATAAGCCTAGTTAAGACAAGGTTCACCACCAGAAAGTTGACTACTGGGTGATGAATTTAGGTTTTTTAATTTTTTTGTGGTTGTTGTGTTCATCCTTTGTTTTCAAAGAAGACCATGACATCAGAGAAATGATGACATGACTTGAATTTGACTTTGTTTTGAGTGAGAGAGGGCTGTGCAAGGTCATCAGCCTCACTTTCTCCTCCTGAGCCATCTGGATCCAGTGACCAGATTTATCAGGATGACTGGAGATGGCCCAGGCTACAATGGGAGACCTTGGCCTTTTCAGGTACTTAGAGGGAGGTAACACCCATTGAGTGAATAGGCCTCTTAATGAGCAAAAGAAAAAGAACTAAATCAAGCTGGAAGGGAAACAGTTACTATTGATAATTGATAATGAGATAAATTACCAAGTAGAACTACCTAGCAGACTAGTTGAAAAATACAGAATTGGAGTTAAGGAGGACAATCAAGAGCTTATTATGGTAAAGGGGTGGGGGGAGAGGGAATCTGGTAGGTACAGGAGTGATATGTAGAGAGAAATGAATGCAGTGCATTTGGGGTTTGTGTTTGTTTTTGAGTGAGAGAAGAAAAGAGGATGAAGACGGAGGGATAGTCGGTCAACGTTGTGAAAGTTTAAGGAGGTTAAGAGTGAGGAAAAGCTTCTGTATTTAGTAGTTTAAAAAAACTGGAAATCTTGAGGAGAGTAGTTTCAGTAGAATTGTGGTGTTAGAAGAATGTAAAGAGAGGAATATGTAGGTGGTGAGAAAGTAGAGACAGCAAGAGATACCAATTTTTATGCAAGAAATTCTAGTTTTAAACTGAAAAAAACTTAGAAATCTTATTCAAGCTCCTTATTTTGCAGGTGAGGAAACAGGCATAGAAAGGCTGGGTTATTTACATAGATATGAGGCATGTTGGATAAATCTGAGAGTGAATTTAGGTCCTATAAGTATACAGCACAGAGAGCTGACCTGAGAGCTAGGAAAATCTGGCTTGGATTTCTGCCTCTGAGACATACTGCCTGTGTGACCCTGGGTGAGCAATTTACTTTAACGCTTTAATCCCCAGAGAACTCTACAGGACTGGAAGTTGCAGATAGGAGGCCAACTTGCATAGGTGTGGGAATTTCCTTATTTAGGACTTCCCTATGGCAATGAAATCACAGGTTCAGTCCCTTTGTTGTACTAATTTATAAAGACCCTTTTCTGAGGCATTAGAAGGTTTGTGATTTGCATCAGTGGAGGGAGGACTCATTCTAATGAAGTTGTGGATCTTTAAGGCTGAAATAGGTAGAGTAACCAAAAACCTGATCTCAGTCTACCCTCAAACTACTGCTTGCTACTAAGTCCTATGATTGTAGCTAGGAAATGGCCCTACCCATATAGCTGCCCTATGGAATTCCAAATTTTCCTTCTTGGTGTTTCCTAGCCCAATATACCATGTAAGAAAAGTGGAAAATTAAAACCATGCAGTAACCTAAATTTAATTCTATAATGTGGTCATGACAGTGTGCTTGTGTGCCATTAATATGTGTGATGTCTCTATGTATGCTGCAGACTTTGTGCTGCTATTGGTTGTGCACTTTGAGAAAATAATTTGGATTTTTATGGTGCTTATAGTAAAAGACTCAGATTTCTTCCCAATGCAGTGATTTATCTTTTCAATAAAAATGTTCATCAGTGAGGCTATATGATTGCATCCCTAATCTTGTGTGGGAGATGGAGAAGTCATCTCTCTGGTCTGAGATTGTTTTGTTCTGAACTGTATTTCATTCAAAAATATTAAGCCCTTGCAATGTGCAAAGTACTATGCTAAACACTGGAGGAGCAAAGACAAAAATGAAATAATCCCTGCTCTCAGACAATATGAGGAAGGGAGAGAGAAGTATTAACTGAGAGAAGAGGTGAAGGTGGGTCAGGAATAGCTTACTGTAGGTGATGGCATCTGTTCTTAGCCTTGAGTGAAATGAGGGATTTAAAAAAAAATCCAATACTAAATACTAAAAGTAGCAGAAAGGAGAAGGACTGCATTTCAGAAAAAGGAGACAGAAAGAGCATATTAAGTTCAGGAAGCATCCAATGGACTATTTTGATTGGAACAATCATTATATTGTTATTACATATGTCATATGTAAAAGGGAATAATATAAAATGCCCAGAAAATAAATGGAAGCCAGATTGTGTAGGACTTTCCATGCCAGGTTGAGAAATTTGTATTTTATCCTTTAGGCACTTAGGGAGCCACTGAAGTTTTTTGAGCAGGTGAGTAACATAGACAAATGTGTCTCAGCAATAGTAATTTGATACCTGTGTGGAATATGGATTGGAGAGAGGAAAGATTGAAATCAGATCAATTAAGGGTAAGAGGTGATTAGAACCTGAAATAGGATTGTGGTTGGATGAGTAAAGAGAATAATTTCAAGAGATTCTGTAGAAATAGAATTGATAAGATGATACCTGATTGAATATTAAGGGTGGGGAATCAAGGAGACTGAACCATGCTGGATGACAGGGAAGATGGTGGTGCTCCTTAATAGAAAGAGGGAAGTATGGTGGGGGCTGGACAAAGATAGTTTTGTCTTAGACATGTTGAGGATGAAATGCCAATTAGACATCTAGAAGATGTCTAGCAAGCAACTGGAAGTGTGGGATCGGAATTCAGAAGAAAGGCTAAGACTGGGTTTATAGATTTGTGAGACATTTGCAGAAATGAGTTAAAAATTAAGAAATCCTTAGAGTCAATGGCTCGCAAGTTACTTCATGCCCTGCCTCCTAACTCTTTAAACCTTTCCCCTACCATTAATACATAGGAAACCTTGATGCATTCAGTCTTTTGTTTAAAGCAGCAAAACATTGTTAAGGAACAAGGAAGTCTAAGAGACCTTAAATATAACTTTACTACTGCCTGGGATATACTTCCAGCAGATTTCTATTCTTCAGAAAATAAAAACGACGGGCTCAATGATAATGGAGATTTCCATAGGTGATTGAAGATCTGTGCTCGCATGCTTAATTAATCTTCACTATTATCTTTCCCTCTTTTCTATTCAATGTTTGGACAAAATAACATAGTGAAGAGGAAGGGGAAATTATGCAAATAAATGCAATTTATTATATGAGTAATAACTGAAATACTTTCTATTCTCACTTAATTTTGACTGAATTATGTCTCACTCTGTATGTGTGTATGTGTGTGTGTATCACATTGGATACAGTGGCCAAATAGAAGATATTATAGATCCATAAAAGTATTAAGTGTGTTTGTATGTGTATAACATTGTATTCTGATCTGGTTGCTCCAAGTAATAAGCCATTGTCTTCACAGACAAGAGGCTTAGGAGGTCATAAATGTAGGAAAGGTATAGGTGTGATCAAAATACTTGTCAAAGAGCCATTATTTTAAATTCTGTAATAGCACCCTAAATGTTTATAGCCACCTGTATGTTACATGTGACAAAGTGTCATTTAAAATTGCTTCCCACAAATTTATTTATGTAGTCCTGTGCACTGAGGGAAATCTTGTATAGTAGCTTAGCTACAGATGTGACAGGGCAATTCATGGCTTAAATGAGTATATATTCTAAGAAGTATCAAAGAAGGATAGCATTGGACAAGGCCAGGAGCATGATTTTCTACATTAAGCTGAAATAGTAAAAATATAGCATTTATTCTTTAACTAAAACATACTAGAGACAGCGAAAGAATTGTGAATATGAGATTCTAACCATTCTCACCCTTTTGATGAAGATCTTCCTCATCTCTGCTTCCCCTTCCCCCCTTCCCCTGCCCCATGATAACGGCCTTCTGTCCTTGGACCATTTGCAGTATTTTCTCTTTTGTAGATAATCTTGTTTTATTTGGTACATCTTTCACATATTCCCTCAACTCTAGTTTTAGGCTGTTAGAGCTTCAATGTGAATGTATTTTATACTAAATAATTTATCTCAATTACCTATCAACTTTTGTTGATTTATTTTGTTTTTATGTAGCCTACATAAATATAATAAAGAATTCAAAAAAAAAAGGAAAAATTTCTCAAAACTAACTAGCATGTCAAAAAAAGCTAAATTTTATGTAGTGTTCTATACCCAATGTCTCCCAGCTCTGGAAGATAGGTGCATTCTCCCCTCTCTTATTTGGGACCAATCTCAGTCATCATAATTTTTCAGCGTTTGGTTTTGTTACTGTCCTTTTCATTTATATGGTTGTAGTCATTATGGTTCAGGCAGCTAGGTGGCCCAGTCAATAGATCATTGGGCTGGAGTCAGCAATACCTGAGTTCAAAAATGGCCTCAGAGACTCACTAGCAGTGTGACACTAGACAAGTCACTTAAACTTTGTTGGCCTTAATCCACTGGAGAAGGAAATGGCAACCTACTCCAGAATCTTCATCAAGAAAACTCCATGGACAGGATGGTCCATGGGGTCACAAAGAGTTGGGCACAAGATGTCATTTTTTATGTTGTTTTATTTTCTGCTTCCTTCACTTTGCATCAGTTCAGATAGCTTTTCCTGTGCTTCTTTGTATTCATCATATTAATTTTATATTACAGCATAACAATATTCAGTTGTGTTACCTACCACAATTTAGCCATTTCCCAATTAATGAGCATTTACCTTACCAAAAAAGGGCTATTTTAAATATTGTGGTGTATTTTGGGCTTTTCTTTTTGTTGCTGACCTCCCTGTGGTGTGTACCTAGTTGTAGAATCTCTTTTCAAAGGTTATGGATAGTTTACTCACTCCAGAATGGCTGGATGAACTAACAATGCATTACTGTGCCTGTCTTTCTACAGCCTCTACAGCATTGATTATTCTAATCTTTTGTCATATTTTCAGATTTTTCTAGGGGTAAGATGAAATCTCAGAATTCTTTTGATGTGAATTTTTCTTATTATAAGTGATTTCGAATAGTCTTCCATATGGTTAGTATTATTCTTTTGAGAATTCTTTGTTAATATCCTTTTGTTACTTATTTATTAGAGAATGATTTTTGGACTTTATATGTTTCTCTTAGTTATCTTTCTACCTTGGATATCAGACTATTATCAGAAATATTTGATACAAAGATCTTTTCCCTCCTTGAATTTTGAATTCTGGTCAGTCTCAAACTCTGGCCCACGTTTTCAGTAGCCAACGTATGAACATAACTCAGGCAAAAGAGAATTTATCAGTTCAAAAATTAAAAGTAAGGTAACAGGAAAATACATTCCTGAGCAAGTACAATCTTCTTTTCCCCACTTCCCAGACACTGTGAGAAACAAATACCTATAAGATTCATGCTGCGGTTTGGGAATGAGTTGTAGCCTTCATTGCCATCAGTTGTGCAGTTCCTGATAGAAATTGCTATTGTCTTGGTGCTGTGTCTTGTTTCTCTGTTTTCAGCAACTAATCTCAGAAACAAGCTAGTTGAGATCCAAGTCAAAGCCCTTCCTGTGCCATGCACACTTTAGCTCTTACCATGTGACCTTGGTCAAGACAGTAGTTTTTTTTTTCTTTATCTTCCATTGTGCTTAATATATTTTCCATGGCCATCAAGAAATCTGTGTCATTTATAGATTTACTTTGGCACCAGAAAATACCATTTCTCTTTATATGATCTTAGGTTCTTGGGGTCTGGGTCACTCAGAAGGACCTTTTAAAAATATCTTCCCAGAAATATCAAACCACTAGAATCCAGACCTTTGCTACATAGTACCTTGAGAATTGATATCCTTTCATTTCCAAACATGCCCACTATCCAGAGCACTTCTTGGAGTTGTGTAGGAATTGTATCTCTCTAATAGATTGTTAGCTCTCTGAGAGGATGATGAGTCGTTGATTTTTATACCTCTTTGTTCTTCCCCTCTATGTCACCCCTTGCCCATTACAATTCTCTTTACATAATAGCTTCTTAACATGGAGTGGAATGCACAGGCATAATGATAAAGAACTGGATGAAATCGGTGACTAAAGATGGGGTACTTTTTGTATTATAACCAAAAGTGAAGAAACTACTATCAAAACTTTAGCATGAAGGTAGATCTTATGGCAAAGGGGCAGAAGAGAATGCTGAATTTTAGAGCCACTCCCTCCAAATGATATCTTTATGGAATCCCCCCAAAAAAGCATTACAATTGACAAGTCTAAATTAACCTAAAAGCTCTTACCAGGAGAGTCATGTAGATAAAAGGAAAACTGTCTTACAAATAGAACATGGGTCTCCAAACTTATCTCAGGATTGAAAAAAATGCTCCATGTTCTTTAATAGGGTTAAATTTTACCCAATAGTTCCCAAGTACACTCTGACTTCAAGAATCCCCTGGAGGTAAGTGCAGGGGGGAAGGGCCAATTTTTTAATTTGCAGAAAATTGCTGCTTCCCCAGCTGTGAATGGCTGAAAGGCAGGCAGAGAGCTAATAGAGTCTCATGGATAGGAGACCTTCCTAGACAATGACAACTGTATGTTATTCACAAACTGGAACACTGAGCAGTTTTACCAGTGGGATCTGGATCTGAAACAGCAACAGAACAGAAGCAGGATATTGAACCAGAAAACAGATCCCTATACCTTCTCTGAGACTGCCCTAAAGAGAGAGTCATTGAATCATGATGCAGAATGTGGCCTGAGTTCGAAACTCATTCTGTCACTTACAAGGTTTGTGACTTTGGTCAAGTCCCCTGACCCCACCCAGTCTTCATTTTTTCATCTGTAAAATAAGAGAATTGGACTAGATGTCCCACCCAGCTCCAGATCTATGAGGATGCGATGACAAAAGGTGTAAAGTTGACAGGGACTAAAATAGTCAGTAGATATTTGCTGAACATCTAATATTCCCTTACTCAAAAAATATTTATAAAACTCTATCAAATTACTCATATATTGGTATTTTGATTTAAAATTTACAAGGTTCTTTATTTGCAACAACTCTGTGGGGGGAGATTGTACAAGTGTTATTTCTACTTTATAGTTCAGAAAACTGAGGCCTGTAGAGAGTAAATGTCTTGCCTACTCATACAACTAGTTAAGTGTCCAACTTGAGGTATGAAACCCAGTTTTCTGACTGCATGTCTAATGTTATTTCCTCTGTGCAGTACCACACATCTTTTTTTATGTGTAAGTTCCCATACAAAGAAAAACACAGACCTTGCCCTCACATAGCTTCCAGTTGAGTAAGGAAAATAAAATATATGGCCAGATACAGAGTAGCATGCATTGAGTGCTGAGAGTTTCATACAAGGTACTATGGAAATTCAGAGGAAAGAGATCAGTTCTGGCTGGGATAATCAGGGGAAAAGAATGGAAATGGAATCATTTGAGCAGAACCCAGAGCAATTGATGGAAGGGAATGGCATAACCAGAGGTTTGTTTGTAAAAAAGAAAATTCAACCAAACAGTCCAATTTGACTGAAAAGTAGAATGCCCAAAGAGAGGGAATAAAGTAGCTAAAGCTAAAAAATAAGTTGGTTAGGGTCAAATTGTGGAGCATGTTGGATGCTAGGCTAAGAAATTTGGATTTTGGGCGGAGCCAAGATGGCGGAGTAGAAGGACGCACATTTATGAGCTCCAAGCCCACAACCTATGGAATTGAGGTAAAAAGAGATCCCCATAAATTCTGAATCACTGCAGGGCGTGCATAAACATAGGGGAAGAGATTTCCGTTCCACTGAGCCCTGGAGAGCCGTCCCTGGGGTCCATCGCGCCCCGGAAAGCGGACCCCACCCCCAGCACTGCCCTGGCCGCGGCCCCAGAGAAGCTGACCCGAGCAGGCTTCGGAGAGGGAAGCTGCGGAGGAAGCTCCGGCAGCCGGGAAAGTCCCTCCGCCCACAGAAGTTACAGGTCAGTGAGAAAGAAGGCTGGGCTAGGGGAGGGGAGCGGAGTGTCTCCGTGACTCGGGCCCCCTCGGGAGGAAGCGGCGGCGGCAGAGACAGAGGCAGGAAGCGGCGGAGGCAGAGGCGTGGGCGGCGGCTGAGGCGCAGTGGCCCAGGACTCAGGAATCCCCCAGCAGCAGGTAGGATCTTCAATACTGAAGGTCTTTCCAACCTGAGGGAGCTGAGCCTGGAAGACGGCCCTGCCCCCACCCCACTCTATTACTGAAGGCCTCTGAATAAAACCCCTGAGGGAGCTGAGCATAGGAGGAGGGCCCCCCACCCCTCCCCCACCCGCTCCGTTCCTGAAAGTCTCTGCAGAAAGCCCCTGAGGGACCGAGCTTGGGAGGCGGCCCTGCCCCCACCCCTGCGCCAGAACTAAAGCTTGCTGCGGAAAGCGCATTTGAATCTCAGAGGCCAAACACTAGCTGGGCGGATCGAGGCGGAGGTGGAAAGGAATCTCAGAAGCCAAGTAACTGGCTGGGAAAATGCCTAGAAAAGGGAAGAAAAATAAGACTATAGAGAGTTTTTTCCAACAAGTGCAAATGATCCCGACCTTCGGATCTGATGGCGAGGATGAGAACATATTCTTGCCATCAGGGAAAGACGTGGAGGGCGGGGCCTCAGTACCCCAGACACCCCAGGGGGGTGTCCGGTGGGCTCAGGCCTTGGAAGAGCTTAAAAAGGATTTTGAAAAGCAAGTTAGACAGGTGGAGGAAAGACTAGGAAGAGAAATGACAAAGATGCAAGAAGAGTATGAAAAACAGGTCAATACCTTGGTAAAGGAGACCCAAAAAAATGCTGAGGAAATTAACACGTTGAAAAATAGGCTCACTCAATTGGCAAAAGAGGTTCAAAAAGCCAACGAGGAGAAGAATGCATTCAAAAGCAGAATGAGCCAAATGGAAAAAGAGGCTCAAAAGCTCACTGAATTTAATAGTTCTCTCAAAATTAGAATGGAACAGATGGAGTCTAATGACTTTATGAGAAACCAAGAAATCACCAAACAAAACCAAAAGAACGAAAAAATGGAAGAGAATGTGAAATATCTCATGGGAAAAACAACTGACCTGGAAAATAGATCCAGGAGAGACAATTTAAAAATTATGGGACTACCTGAAAGCCATGATCAAAAAAAGAGCCTAGACATCATCTTGCATGAAATTATCAAGGAAAACTGCCCTGAGATTCTAGAACCAGAGGGCAAAATAAGTATTGAAAGAATCCATCGATCACCACCTGAAAGAGATCCAAAAAGAGAAACTCCTAGGAACATTGTGGCCAAATTCCAGAACTCCCAGCTCAAGGAAAAAATCTTGCAAGCAGCTAGAAAGAAACAATTCCAGTACTGTGGAAATACAATCAGGATAACTCAAGATCTAGCAGCTTTTACATTAAGGGATCGAAGGGCGTGGAATAGGATATTCCAGAAGGCAAAGGAACTAGGATTCAAACCAAGAATCACCTACCCAGCTAAACTGAGTATAATACTTCAAGGGAAAATATGGTCTTTCAATGAAACAGAGGACTTTCAATCATTCTTAATGAAAAAACCAGAGCTGAAAAGAAAATTTGACTTTCAAACACAAGAATGAGAAGAAGCATGAAAAAGTAAACAGCAAAGAGAAGTATTAAGGGACTTACCAGAAATGAACTGTTCACATTCCTACAGGGAAAGACAATATTTCTAACTCCTAAAACTTTTCAGTATCTGGGTAGTTGGTGGGACCACACATACACATGTACACGCATGCACACACATACACACATGCATACACATACAGAGACAGAGAGCACAGATTGAACTGAATAGGATGGGACCATACCTTAAAAGAAATTAAGGTAAATGGTGAGAGAGAAATGTAGTGAGAGGAAAGAGGGGGAAATGGAAGGGGGTAACTATATGTCATTTAAGAGGCAAGCAGGAGATTTTTTAGTGGAGGGAAAAAGAGGAGAGCTGAGGGAAAAAAAAACAACAAAAAAAAACCCAAGAAGTTTACCCTCATCACATTTGACTAAACGAAGGAGTGAAATGCACACTCATTTTGGTATGTAAACCTATCTTACAGTATAAGAAAGCGGGGGAGAAGGAGATATTGCGGGAGGGGGGGGATGATGGAAGGAGGGCAAAGGGAGGAGGGAGTAATTGAAAGTCAACACTTGGGGAGGGACAGGATCAAAAGACAGAAGAGAAACAATGAGGGGCAGGTTAGGAGGGATGGTAATCCAGTTAGTCTTACACAACACGACTATCAGGAAGGTCATTTGCAAAGCTACACAGATATGGCCTATAATGAATTGCCTGCCATACCAAAGGGAATGGGTGGGGAGGGAGGGATGGGGAGAATTTGGAACTCAAAGTTTTAGGAACAATTGTTTAGTATTGTTGTTGCAACTAGGAAAGAAGACATACAGTTAATGAGGAATAGAAAGTCATCTGGCCCTACAGGAGAAAAGAGAAGATGGAGACAAGAGAAGGGAGGGATGACAGAAGAGAGGGAAGACTGGAGATAGGGAAAATTAGATTGCTTGGGGTATTGGGGTGGGGGAGGGGAGAAAAGGGGGGAAAATTTGGAACCCCCAAATTTGTGAAAATGAATGTAAAAAGTTAAATAAATAAAAAAAATTTCAAAAAAAAAAGAAAGAAATTTGGATTTTATTCTGGTCAATAGGAGCTGTATATTGTTGATTTTTTTTTTTTTTTGGTAGAAGAATGACATAATAGAACCATGCATTAGGACTATTTTTCTGGCAACAGTATATAGAATGAATTGGAGCTGGAAGAGACTGGAAACAATGAGATCAGTTAGGAGACAATAGTTATACAGCCAAGAGGTAACCAAAGCCCAGTTACAGTAGGGATGGAAAGTAGGGGTCAGTTATGAAAGCCACTATGAAGGAAGATTCACAAAACCTGGTAACTGATCAGAATGAAGGACAGGAAAGATTAAAAACAATAATTTGTATTTTCAACTTGATGGATTGGGAAGATGGTGGTGCCATTAACTTAAAGAGAAACTTGAGTAACATAGCTACCAATAACACTGCTCACAAATTGCACGTAAAAATAGATTTCTTAATGTCTTTTAAAATTTATTTATTTTTTTTGAGTTTTCAACATTCATTTCCACAAAACTTTGAGTTCCAAATTTTCTCCCCATCTCTCCCCTTCCCTCAAAAAGATGAGCATTCTAATTACCCCTACCACCAATCTGCCCTCCATTCTAACATCCCTCCCTTCCCTTATCCGTATCTTCTTTTTTTGTTCTGAAGGGCCAGATAACTTTCTATACCCCATTACCTGTATTTCTTCTTTCCTAGTAGTAAGAACAATACTCAACAGTTGTTCCTACAACTTTGACTTCCAACTTCTCTTCACTCCTCCCTCCCCACCCCAAGCAATTCAATATAGGCATATCTGTGTAGTTTTGCAAATGATTTCCATAGTAGTCGTGTTCTGTAAGACTAATTATATTTCCCTCCATCCTATTCTGCCCCCTCCCCACTGCTTCTGTTCTCTCTTTGGATCCTGTCCCTCCCCAAGAGTGTTGATTTCAAATTGCTCCCTCCTCCCAACTGCCCTCCCTTCCATCATCCTCCCCACCCTGCTTATCCCCTTCTCCCCCACTTTCCTGTATTGTAAGATAGGTTTTCATACCAAAATGAGTGTGCATTTTATTCCTTCCTTTAGTTGAATGTGATGAGAGTAAGCTTCATGTTTTTCTCTCACCTCCCCTCTTTTTGCCTCCACTGAAAAGTCTTTTGCTTGCCTCTTTTATGAGAGATAATTTTCTACATTCCCTTTCTCCCTTGCTCCTCCCAATATATTCCTCTCTCACCCCTTAATTTTATTTTTTTAGATATGATCCCTTCCTGTTCAACTCACCCTGTGCTCTCTCTCTCTAAATATATATATATATATATATATATATATATATATATATATATGTATATGTATATGTATATGTATGTGTTTGTGTGTGTTTGTGTGTGTGTGTATAATCCCACCAACTATCCAGATACTGAAAAAAGTTTCAAGAGTTACAAATATTGTCTTTCGATGTAGGAATGTAAACAGTTCAACTTTAGTAAGTCCCTTATGAGTTTTCTTTCCTGTTTACCTTTTCATGCTTCTCTTGATTCCTGTGTTTGAAAATCACATTTTCTATTCAGCTCTAGTCTTTTCATCAAGAATGCTTGAAAGTCCTCTATTTCATTGAAAGACCATTTTCCCCCTGAAGTATTATATTCATTTTTGCTGGGTAGATGATTCTTGGTCTTAATCCTAGTTCCTTTGACTTCTGGAATATCATATTCCAAGCCCTTTGATCCCTCAATGTAGAAGCCACTAGATCTTGTGTTATCCCAACTGCACCTCCACAATACTCAAATTATTTCTTTCTAGCTGCCTACAACATCTTCTCCCTGACCTGGTAACTCTGGAATTTGGCTATAATGTTCCTAGGAGTCTCTCCTGCTGGATCTCTCTCAGGAGATGATTGGCAGATTCCCTCAATATTCATTTTGCCCTCTGGCTCTAGAACACCAGGGCAGCCCTCCTTGACAATTTCATGAAAGATGATGTCCTAGGCTTCTTTCCTGGTCATGGCTCTCAGGTAGTCCCACAATTTTTAAATTGTCTCTCCTGGATCTATTTTCCAGGTCAGTTGCCCCTCCAATGAGACACCTCACATCATCTTCCACTTTTTCATTCTTTTGATTTTGTTTTGTGATTTCATGGTTTCTCATAAAGTCATTAGCCTCCAACTGTTCCATTCTAATTTTTAAAGAACTGTTTTCTTCAGTGAGCTTTTGAACCTCCTTTTCCATTTGGCTAATTCTACTTTTTAAAGCATTCTCCTCATTGGCTTTTTGAACCTCTTTTGCCAGTTGAGTTAGTCTATTTTTAAAGGTGTTATTTTCTTCAGCATTTTTTGGGTCTCCTTTAGTAAGCTGTTGACTCACTTTTCATGATTTTCTTGCATCTCTCTCATTTCTCTTGTCAATTTTTCCTCCACCTCTCTTACTAGATTTTCAAAATCCTTTTTGAGCTCTTCCATGGCCTGAGACCATTGAATATTTATTTTGGATATTTGGGATACAGAAGTCTTGACTTTTATGTCTTTCCCTGATGGTAAGCATTGTTCTTCCTCATCCAAAAAGGTGGGAGAAGATATCTGTTCACCAAGAAAGTAACCTTCTGTAGTCTTATTTTTTTTCCCTTTTTTGGGGCATTTCCCCATCCAGTTACTTGACTTTTGGGTCCTTTGTCAAGAGTAGGGTATATACTCTGGGGATCTGTAAGATCCCATTTCCTCCATGGTGGCACAATCAAGCCTTTACACTGGTCTGGGAGCAGAAAGAAACTTTTGTGCCCAGAATATGTGAGTAGTAGTTTCCTCTCCACAGCCACCTGGCTTGGTAGCTTCCAGTTCCACCAAGCCAGCACTGAGGGCTGAGATTCAGATGAACTGCTTAATTCCCCCAGGGACTTTAGGTGGGGGGCAGGGCTGGCAGACAGGGCTGAGGTAAGGATCAGCTGCTCAGTTCCCCCAGGGACTTTACTATCCAACAATGGATGTGGGTTGCTCTGGGAACTGCTGCCTCCTGTTGCTGCCACCACCTGAGGCTGGAACTGTAGGAAGATCCTGCTCACTTTTCAACCGGCTGAAAAAAACTGTCTCACTGACCTTTGGTGCCTGTGGGTTGAGGGATCTGCAAACCACCACTACTGCTGCTGGGGATTCTGCCCCCAAGGCCTTCTCAGGTCCTCCTCCCAGCACTGTGTATCAAGGCCAAGGCTGGGCTGGGCTCCCACTCTGGGGTGTGACAGACCTTTCCCATTGCCCTTTTAGGTCACCCTGGACTGGAAATCTCCTCCACTCTGTTGTTCTGTGGCTTCTGCAGCTCTAGAATTTGTTGAGAGTCTTTCTTTACAGGTATTTTGTGGGCTGTGGGGGAATGTGGGGGTATGTATGTCTTTCTACTCTGCCATCTAGATTTTTTAATGTTCAGGGCATTCAGAAGTCAGATAGTGGCACAAAATCTCTAACATTCTCAAAGTGTAACTAGTGACTTTCCTGGGAACATGCTTTAATGAGGTTGTTTGGTTAGGGACTTGCATGGCAGAGAGGTATTAAGGAGGGGTAAAGGGAGGTAGGCTATAAATCATAAAATTTTAGAGTTAAAAGAGACCTCAGAGGCTGACAAATCCAACCTGTAAGAGTCCCTTGCTCTGAGACCCCCAGTGATAGAGAACTTGCTATCCCCTCAGGACGCTCATTTCCATTTGGAAGAGCTCTAAACCTAGATCTGATTTTCTACAACTTCTGTACTTTGTTTCTGGGGTCAAGAATGAGAAAACTATTATATTGTCACTGTCTTCTCTAACTAAATATACCAAATCCTCATGCAGCATAATCCTGAGGCCCTTTATTATTCTGGCCATCCTCTGTATACACTCTCTAGCTTATCAGTGTCATCCTTAAAATATATTTAGAAACTGAAGCACAAGACCACAAAACTGAACAGGGCAGAGTTTCACTTCTGTAGCCCTGGAAAGTCTTGTCTCTTAACTCTTTCCCAAGAATGCCTTTTTCTTTATCATTGGGCTTGAAGTCCATAAAAAACATTATGACCCAAGTGCCACTTCCCTCCTACAAAAGACTTTTCCTGATTTTCCTAGTTGTTAATGTCTCCAGATCCCCATGCTACTTTTTTATTCATTTTGTATATAGTTTGCATTTAAATAGCTGTGTATGTGTTATTTTTCTCTTTGAAAATGTAAGCTCTTTTAAGGTAAGGACTGTTTAATTTTTGTCTATCTCTTGTATCTATGATGTGTTCATCCTTTGCTGCTGAAGAAGACTGTGCCATCAGAGAAATGATGACATGACTTGCACTTGACTTTGTTTTGAATGCGGGAGGGCTGTGCTGGTCACCAGCCTCACTTCTCCTCCAAAGCCATCTGAATCCAGTGACCAGATATTCATCAGGATGACTGGAGATGGATGATGCAGGATGAGGCCCTTGGGGTTAAGTGACTTGCCCAAGGTCACACAGCTAGTGAGTGTCAAGTGTCTGAGGTGAGATTTGAACTCAGGTCCTCCTGACTCTTGCACTGGTGATCTATCCACTGCATCACCTAGCTGCATTATGCCTATGATAGTGTATGGCAATAGGAGGCACTTAAATAAAGGCTTTTCGAATTTTTTTCACTCAAAATTTTATCTGACTCCCCTCGCTTGTACCTGAAAAGTTGATTTCTTTTTAATTGATGTATAAGACTTCAAATTTATCCCCGCTGAATTGAATTAATTGGATTCAGTCCAACTTTCTAGCCTATACAGATCCCATTTAAATTATCATTATAAGATCCTATCATTCTACCTGTTTCTTCTAGCTTTAGGTCAGCAAGAAAATGGATAATCATGTTATCTGTGCCTTTTTCTCAGTTGTCAATAAGAATATTCAATCTTCAGGGCTGTGCACAAATCCCTGGGATTAGATACCCCTTTCCAAGATTCTATCAAACCAGTACCTTTGGGTCCACATGCAAAGATAACACCCCACATCTCTCCACCTTTTCCACAAGGAAAGCAGGGGAGACTTTGCCAAATATTTTTCTAAAATCAGATAAACTGTACTTACAGTGTAGCCCTATTTTTACAGTCTGCTACAGCAGCACTATCAGAAATAGACAGATGTTTTCTGTGAACTGATCTTGGTGAAGCTATATGGATTCCTTGTGATTCAGCTCTCCTTTTTTTTTAAATGTTCACTAAAAACCAACTCTTTGTAGTAATGCACTCTACAGTTCTACCAAAAATCAACTTCTATTTCTTTAACCTGTAATATGTAAACTTTTACCTCCTTTCCTTTCTTGGTATTGAGAACAATCGCTTGTACATGGGGCAGCACTTTACTGCCACAAACAATAGCTCAGCAATCACATCAGTCAGATCTTTGAGATGTAGTTAATTTCTGCCTGGTGACTTGAGCTGACTAAGGGCAATGAGGCACTGTTGCCATGTGTCTTGAATCTCAACTTCCTGTCCCCCATTTTTCTTCCATCTGTCCTGATTCCAAAGTCTATTCTCCTTGGGAGAATAAAGAGAAGCAAATTAAGAGGTGAGAAGCTTTTGTCTTTAGCCTCCATTGTTCTATCCACCCTGAGTAATGTTTCTGTTCCTTCACTTGGATCTCCTCTTTTATAGCTTTAACAAACCCTTTTATTTGTGCCTAGTACTACTTGCCAGCCTCAGCTCTTTCTGAATTTTGACATTCCTTTTATAATTACTTAAAGGATTTTGTCACATTTATGTTTTTGTTTGCTGTGACTTGCCCTTGTTTCCATTTTCTGTACATGTCTTTTAAAAACCTTGTTCCATGTATATCCATGTGGATCCTTCCAGGCAATTTCCAACCTTTTTTTTCCACATCAGAATTGTTTTTGTATGTATCTTTAGAATTTCATTCTTGAGAATCTTCCATCTCTACTGGGTTGATTTCCTGTGAATAATTTTAGTCAATGGGATTCTATAAATCCTTTCTCTGAATGCTTTGAAATCTCTTATTCCTCAAATTCAGGGCACATGTCAGCCTATGCCCAGCTTTTCTCTCCTCTGTCAAAAAACCCTATGTAGATCTTATCATTTCTCTCCAAGATTTCCTTCTTTTTATTTCAGTAACCAGTTATTCCTTGTTAGTGACAACTAGGTTCAGAATAGTACTTCTTCTTATTGCTACTTTTTGGAGAACAAGAATCATTGTTAAGACAAGTGGAGAAATTATTAATTTCTCTGCTTTTTGAGAAAGAGCAAAAGTGAGAAGAAAATATAGAAGAGAGAGAGAGACAAAGAAACAGAGAGTTAGAGATTGAGACAGAGAGAAAAAGAGGGAGAGAACATTCTGGTTAGTGAGAGGATCAGTGAAACCCCATACCCCTGTGCCATGCTTGTGCTGTTTTCTGAACTCAGTTCTTCTTTCTGTCCACATGGTCAGTCTCTATCGATCTTAACTCAAATGGTTTCCACCATGCTTCCCTCCCTAGTCCTAGATTTCCTCACATGAGAATATCTTCTCAGTACACAGTGCTACTCAGTCCCTCTAGTGCTCCCACCTTTCCCTTACCCTGTTCCTTGTGAATAAAGTTATCCCGTTCTGGAGCCATATTCTGGTGGTTGATCCCATCTCAGAAAATCTCAGTGATACCTATGAGATAAATTTTTCTTCTTCACTCGCTTGTTATCCATACTTGTGCATTCATGCAGACATGGCAGACAATGGATTTTTACTGCTGGCTTCTTTTTTGGACTCTAAATTCTTACCAGTTTCTAGGTGTCTCAACTATTTTTATTTTTCTCTAAATTGTAGCTACTCTACCTGGCAGATATACACATATAGTTTTCTTATTTCCCTTTACTTTTCAGTTTAACACCTTTAAAAAATTAGATTTGCAAGATACCAAGAAAATGCTGTTTAATATACTTTACCCCTGACCAAGAGGCCATTATTATTTATATTGTAAGAAAAAGTATATTCTCAGAACCATATTCTTAAACAACTGCTCACTTCTGAAATTTGCCTTCTCTTTCTGAATTCTTTTCCTTTGATAGCAGCAGTCATAGAAACAACATCAGTGCCCCTGAGTTTCTTGCCCTGGATTTCACAATTCTTAGTAATGATTCTAGATTCCTTCTGGCAGTAAAATTCTTGCCCACACGAATCATCCTAAGTGGGTCCTAGTTGTCTGATCTGAGGACTGTTGGGAGAGCTTCTGCCACATTCTGCACGCATGCCCGGCAAAAACAACAGACTTCCTCTGTCATTAAGGCCATGTCAACACATTGCTTCCTTAGTATCTCACAGCACGGGCCCTTACTGGATGATTTTATTCCTGTTGATTTATGTTATCCTTTCTTGGATGACAAACAGTGGCTTCCTCCTCAGAGGGTCCATTTTTCTCCCTTTCAGGCAGAGCCTCAGTCAGACCCTTTTAATTCCAGTTTCCCTTTCACTTCCTGACACAGGACCACAATTCGCTCTGCTTTTTCCAATCTTTTTCTTTATATGTATTGAAATCCTACTTCCCCCTACCTTTTTCAAAAGGAACATAAGCTGTCTCTTTGATAACCTGGGAAGTGGAGAAACATTCTTCCCCACCTCCCTTCCCCTATTTCCCCCCTCTTCTAGGAGGTTGAATGGCCCCTACAATTTGAAGAAGGGGGTGGGGAGGAGAAGAATACTATTAAAAACAACATCAACATATATAATCTTGGCTACACCCAGAGAGAATATTAAATGAAGGCAAACAGAAAGCTAATAAATTTCCTAAGATAAAAATATGAATAAAATAAAACCTAATGCAGCATAGATATAGGGGATGATGTGGGTGGATATTTCATTTCCCCCTTTTCTTCCTTCTCCCAGTTTTTAGTCAGTCTTTTGTCTCATAGGAATTTCCACCTTGTGTGCTAATATGAATATTAATAACACCTGTTAGATTAAAACTGTACCTTGAGATGACTCTTAAGGGGAATCCTTTGATTTACTAGAATTAAGCTGGAAAAAAGATGCTAGGGAAAGAGAAGCAGCCAAGAGAAATCACTTCTGACTTGAGTTAAAGATAACTTTCATTATTTGATCCCAGAAATGAAACTCACCTTTTCAGTGTGCAGGCAACAACCTCCTCTATACCTCTATGTTTAGACTGGCCTGTGATTTTAAGATAGGTCAAATCCCAATTTCTTGTAGGCAAAAAAGAGAATGGTTAGGTGGGGCAATACTGAAAAGAAAAAAAATTAGCACAAAATGCCTTTTAGAAAATTTAGGTTATCCTTGTCCTTTGTTCTCAAAGAGGACCATGACATCAGGGAAATGATGACATGACATGCAGTTGACTTGGATTTGAGTGAGGGAGGGCTGTGCAAGGTTCACTTTTTTCTCCAGAGCCATCTGGGTCCAGTGGTCAGATATTCATGTGGGTGATTGGAGATGACCCAGGATGCAATGGGAGACCCTGGCCCTTTTCAGGTTCTCACTTAGAGTGAGGTAAGGCCCATTCAGTGAATAGGCCTCTTTAAGAAGCAAGTCAAGGGATGGTCCCTTTAATAAAAAAAAAATCAAACTGGGAAGGGAAGACCCTCAGAGTTCCTGGCCAAAAACAGTTACTATTTACTATTATATTTACTTTGTGCTAGAGAACAAGGACCTATTGTTGTCCAATCTATGAATTCCAGTGTGAATTGGGTTTAAGGGTTGCTCTTTGAGAAAGAAATCTAGCCAGTCAACTTCAAGTCAATGATGCAGCTTTCAGCCAACAAAATGTACTTTCATTTGGGCAGAGCACCCTCAGGTAAGGGGAGAAGAGAGGGGAAGTAAGGGGAGAAAAGGGGAGGGAAAGGAAAAGAGAAAATCCAGACATTGAGCGAGAATGAACAGACAAATGAGGACAGATGAGGTTAGGCCTTCCTGCAATATGTGACAGGCAGTGGGGACTTTGAGTCATGTCAGGGGAAATTTGTTTCTTTGTACATTTAAGAAAGAAGAAAGAGATTGTAGATGTAGTTTGTTTTTTATGTTTCCGATTCAAGACATCTGCATTCTAGCCTTGTTTGTTCAGTTTGCAAGCTGACTTGGACAGGTCATTTGACTTCTGTGGCTCAGTTTCTTCAGCTGAGAAAATGAAAAAAAAAGGTTAATGTTTTGATATTCAATTATCAACCCCTTCTCTGCCTACTTTGTTTGTTTGTTTTTTGAGATAAAAGATCACATAAGGAAAAAAACCTTTGAAATGTGAAAAACTCATTAGAATGTGAACTACTTGAGGGTAGGGACTGTCATCTTGTATTTGTGTCTGCAGAGCTTACCACGGTGCTTGGCAAATAGTACACAATTAATAAATGCTAGTTGACTGACAGGCTTTTTATAATTCTACCATTATGTTTAATTTCACTATAGGCAGAACTGAAAAGCTGTGTGGCTCCTATGCTACTCACAAACTTTTTCTTAGCTCATTCCAGCATGGATGCCGTGAAGATTCAGTCCCCTTATAAGCGACTTTGCACTAGTCCATCATCAACGACTACCCTTCATCCTGGCTCACTCTCACCATGTCATTGGTCATTATCATTGGTAACTGGATGCAAGGTCATGGGTAGGTAGATGGGCATTGTTCCTTTCTGGCTAGTGACCAAAACAAATCTAAGCACATGGATCAGCAACATCATATGCTCAAAGGTGATCTTTCTGTAGAGCCTCACTGTATCTTCTAGCTTCAAAAAGGCCAGTTTGCAGAAATTCTGGTGTATTTTGGGCATTCCCCTTCACTTTTGTGCAGTCGTGGTCTCTACTTGGTGATATAGTCCTTCTGTTCCAAACTCACTTTGTCAGAAAGGTTGGTAAAGAATATTTGAAGAGCATTCAGAGCAAATGTGAACAAATTGATAAAGCAACATCAGCTAGGTTTGTAAGAGATAATGAAACAATAAAACTCAATTCTTTGGTAAGTTTTTTTTATAAAGCTGGCAACCTTAGACTCACCTCTCATCATTCCCAAACAAACCACTCTGTTCCAATCAGGCCAGTTGCACTTCTTGTATGTTCTATACTTGCTTGTCTTTGCACTTGCTATTCAGCAAAGCTCCAGAATGACCTCAGTGGTCTCATCTACCTATCAGAGCTTCCCCAGTCAACCTTCCAGTATATGTCTTCCATGAAGTCTTCTCTGATTGGCCTACACTGATGTCTCCTTCCTTTGATCACTTGTAGCCTTCGTTGTCTACACCACACATTTTGACATTTATTTCATTCATCTTTCCACATTATTTTTGAAAGAAAGTCTGCTATATATAATAAGCACTATGCTTGGTGTTGAGGCTACAAAGAAGAGTGAGATATGGTCTCTGACCTCTTGGAACTCACAGTCTAGTAGGGGAGAGAAAACAAATATACACATTCAATCAGTCAATAAATATTTACATGCCTGCTATGTGCTAGGTATTATACTAAGTGCTGGGAATACAAAGAAAGATAAATGGCCAACCCCTGATCTTGAGCTCACTGTGGTACAAGATAGAATGTGACAGGAAAATATGAGCTGTAAAAAGTGCAGTGGGAATTTGGAGGAGGGAGAGACAACCTTTGGCTGGGTGGGTCAGAAGAGCCTTCTTACAAAGGGAGGAATTGTCAAAGGGTAGGATGAGTTTAGTCCCTTTTCATACATAATTTCAAATCAAAATTTGAAATGGGTAGATGATTTTACAGTCATACCAACAGCACAACATGTTCTCCCATAATGATTGTTTCTATAAAATCAGTCTTTCCCAACCTTCTGAGCTTCCTCTATAGTTTACCTTTAGGTCCTGAGTAGAAATGTGAAGGCTGGGGGAAAAGGAACAATTCAGAGGCAGAAAGTAGGGGTAGCCATGGTGACTGAGGAAATGAAAGGTATTTTAAGAAGAGTGAATGAAAGGCAGAACTGTCAGCTAGGAAAGAAGTTCTTATAAAGGTTCAGAGGCTTTAAATAATGGGAAGTTAGAGGTGGGTAAAACCACAGATGCACCCTGGAAACCATCCCTTTCTTCTTTACCTTTCCTATATTTTGTCTCCATTTCCTTCAGAACTCTGTTTCTATGATGCTATGGCCATCTCTGACCAAGGGGTAGAAGATAGAAATGGTGGAAACTGTGATGGTGAAAAAAGACAGGGAGGTTGGTGTGTGTATCAGTGTGTATGGGACTAGAAATGATGGGTAGACAATATCTCCCTGCATGTCCTAGCAGTCCACAAGGCATGTTCTATATTTAAAATTTGAGCAACATTGGGGAGTGGAGCCAAGATAGCAGAGTAGAAAGACACACATATACAGGCTGTCCCCACACAGCCCATAAAATACCTGTAGAGAGGGACTCTCAACAAATTCTGGAGCAGCAGAAGTGGACAACAACAGAGTGGAGGAGATTTCCAGCCCAGGGTGACCTGAAAGGCCCACGGGAAACATCAGTTGAACCAGATGTGGAGTGGAGCACAGAGCCCAGCCCAGCCTTGGTCACATGACTCTGGAAGGAGGACACCTCAGGGGCGGAATCTCTAGTCGTGGAATCCCCAGTCACAGCAGTAGCAGGTTTGCAGATCCCTCAAACCACAGGCAACGAAGGTCAGTGACAGGGTTTTTTCAGCTGGCCAGGAAGGGAGAAGGGCCTTCCCATAGCTCTGGCCTTAGGCAGCGGCCACAGAGGCCACGTTGGGCAGGCAGCAGTTCCCACAGCAGCCTGCATCCATTGTTGGATTGTAAAACCTCTGGGGATACTGAGGAGCTGATTCTTACCTCAGCCCTATGTAGCGGCCCTGAGGGAAGCTGATCTTTATCCCACACTGAATGGCATCCCTGCCCCCACAGCTTAACTGGATCTCAGCCCCCCAGTGCTGTCTTGGCAGAACTTGAGGCCAGGTGGCTGTGCAAAGGAAACTCTGCTAAGATTCTGGGCACAAAAATATTTCCCTGCTCCCAGAACATTGTATGTGTTTGATTGTGCCACCTAAGAAGAACTGAGATCTTACAGATTCCCAGAGTATACCCTACTCTTGACAAAGGACCCAGAAGTCAAGTAACTGGTTGGGAAAATGCCCGAAAAAGGGAAAAAAAAAATAAGACTATAGAAGGTTACTTTCTTAGTGAACAGATATCTTCTCTCATCCTTTTGGATGAGGAAGAACAATGCTTACCATCAGGGAAAGACATAAAAGTCAAGGCTTCTGTATCCCAAACATCCAAAATAAATATTCAGTGGTCTCAGGCCATGGAAGAGCTCAAAAAGGATTTTTAAAATAAAAAAAAATTTGAGCAACATTTAATGGGATCATAGATTTACATCTGGAAGTGACTTTAGAGACTATTGACTACAAACCCCTCATTTTACAGATGAAAAAATCGAGGCATATGGAGGTTAAATGATTTGCCTGGAATCATACAGCTTTAGTGTCTGGAAAGAGATTTGAACCTAAAGGTCAGTGACTCCAAGTCCAGTGCCTTTTCCTCATGACCCTCATGACCCTTGCCCACTTCTGAGTTCTAAGCTCCTAGGTGTACTAGGTCGGGAAATTCATGAATAGGGGTTGTGACATCACATGTTTGGCAGAGGTCCTTTCAATATCTTTTCCAAGTGTAATCCCCTGGCCCATTATGCTGTTTGCATGCTTCCAAGCTTAGCCAAGCTTCCAAGAGATGCTATTGTAGCAGTGACTGAGGCAGTGGTATAGTGAGAGCTACCATACAAAAGCCATATATCATAGACACCATAGGAGAAAAGGAACCTATAACAAGGTGAGGACCCTTAGACTGTCGATTCAAATACAAACTTGCCTTTCACTGTTATTGCCTCCTTCCCCAGGCTCTTTCAGTGGTAGATGATGTACAAAGAAGCCCGATGAGTACAATTCCAAAAGAGGCCAGAGGCAAACAAAGCGGACACATTTTCTGTTATTAAGACACAAAATCCTTACATTTAATTAAAACTTACCATGGCAACCACCAAAATACAGGGCAAGGAGGCTACAACTTCTGAGATAAAAAGCTCTTCTGAGGAGGGAGACTCTACCACTAAAGGGCAATGTCAACTTTCTTCGATTTTCTTTTCATACATTCAATTTTAAAAGAATTATCACTCTACTTAAAATTTTTTTTAAGGTTTGTCTTTATTGGGGCTTTTAGTTTAAAGTAAATACAAAAATGCTAAGTTCTTATAGTCAGCCATATACTATCACTCAGTCCTGCATAAACTTTTCTTTCTCATTGTTTCTAGTCATAGTCTGTGCCTAGAAATGTGTGCCCAATTTCAGGCCAATAGAGCTGAAGTGATGATCTTTTCCAGGATATCACATACATCTAAGTTTTTGATGTGGGATTTCTGTTTAATTTGCAGTGATAACTATGTAACTTAATTGGTTAGAATATGATGCCAGTGGTGCCAAATTTGTAAGCTGTTAGTCTCAATGCTTATGTCTTGGGCACTTATTGTATTAGGATCTTGATCAACTCTTATTATTGATCCCAAGGAGTATTAGGAAAATAGAAGAGGCTCAGGGGAAACAGGGTGGTATAGTAGATAGAGGATTGGACTTGTAGTCAGGAATACCTAAATTTGAAGCTTACTTAATACCTTTACTAGCTTTGTGACCTAAGCAAGTCATTGTCTCTCTGTATCTCAGTTTTCGCATCCCTGGACTGAGGAGGTTAGACTCAGTTGTCTCCAAGTTCCCTTATAGCTTGAAATCTTTAGTTCTTAGAAGCCCATCCCCATTCAAACCTAAGTCCAAGTATATTTCACTGTGCTTAATGGTACCATCTACCAGAGCATTTTTATCACTTCAAAGCTAAACCAGGTGAATGGAACCAAATAAGGAAGACAATTGAAATTGTATTAATATATTTCAAGTGATTCATAACTTCATTGGCATAGGCATACCCTCCAAGGGGGCATCACTCACATCTTGGAGTAAACCATTTTTTTAATGGATTTCTGGGACAAAAGCATTGATTATCAGTAGTGAAAGTTCTTGTGATGAAGTTTTCCACATTTGGTCCCTAGAAGAGAAAGACACATTGCCTTGTTTCTAATCTCATACTTGAAATCTTTCCAGCTTGGTTAGACCTACCAGAATTTGAGCTCTATCAGTATAACCTTCAAGGGTACCATTAAACTACAGTGAAATCTTGGAGTAGGACTTTAGGGGAAATGCTGAAATTATTTTCTTTCCTTCTCTGTTTAAAAAAATTAAAAATTTTAAATTCTGGATTTAACAAATTCCAAATAACACAAATATTTCTGTCTACATAGGAGAAAAACAAAAAAAAAAAGAGAATTGTACATGAAATTGCTGTTTAATGTAACCTTGCTTTTCTTTTAAAGTATATAAGTTCAACCAGTAGCTTTCAAAGTTATCCTGCTTGTCTTTTCTTCTTTCTGTTCTCTGCATTAAAAAAAATTCTCCAATCACTCTTTTTTCCCCATTTTTAATTGTTACTCTGTCAGTTTTGTAACCTACCTCACTTTAATCCTTTTGGAAAAAGTAAAACAGCCTTTGTAACAAATATTCATAGTCAAGCAAAATAATTCCCACACTGTGTCTGAAAATGTTAATCCATGTCTTATTCTGCATCTTGAACCTTCATCAGAGAAATTTGTTTGCAAGGATTCCCCCACTCCTGCCAATTTCCTTTTCCCTACTAGTTTTAACTTTATTTATGCTGTTTGTGGAAAAGCATTTTAATTTTATGTAATCAAAATTGTCCATCTTAAATTCTGTAATCCTCTCTATCTTTTATTTGGTCATGAACTCCTTCCTTGTCCTCAGAACCCAAAGGTGCTTTCTTATGCTATTTGTTTGTAATTTCACCTTATATAACTAAGTCATATATCCATTTGGAAATTATTCTTGGTATACATTTGAAATGCTTGTCTATGTCTGATTTCTGCCAGACTACTTTCCAGTTTCTCAAGCATTTTTCTTCAAGTGAACTTTCCCCCCTTAACTATGGTTTTGTGTTTATAAAGTACTTTAGTACTTAGTCTGTTTCACTAGTTGGCCATTTTAAAATCAGTATCAAGTTATTTTGATGATTACTATCTTGTAGTGTAGCTTAAAATTTGGTACTGCTAGGCCATTTTCTTTCTCATTAGAAACTGATTTCTATAAATTTATTATTTCTTCCAAATCCTAAACAAATCCAGAGTTGGCAATGTAGAAGAAGAGATTTTTTTTTTTAAAGAGATGTACCAGTCCAGAGATAGCATCTTTGGTTACGTTGTCCTGCCCAAACTTACTGGGTAACCAAGGCCAAGTTGCTAAAAATCCCCCTGTGCTTTAGTGTTGTCATCTTCAAGAAAGAGACTTTTCTTTTGGTCTTCATGATGTGATTTTCACAAGTTGCCAGTTCCTATTTGCCCTCAAAACTTGGTTTCCTTCTTATACTCAGAGGATTTTTATATTGACCTACTAGTGAATCAAATTTCCCAAATCTACTGGCGTGCCCTACAGTAAAAAACTGCTATATTTGAGGTGAAAAGTGTTAGCTGTGTCCAAAATACCCATTTGAAGTTGATTTACTAGGCTAGTAATTGTGAGGTAACATCCAGCTGCCTTATTACCCTAAATTAAATGCATATTAAGGACACTTAAAATTAAGTGTTACAGATGCTTCTTGGTTACATATGAGCTGTCACATGGCAAATAGGGTCAGGAGATATGGGGGCTATTTATTCTTGGATTTTTCTGACATTAGGCTATGTGCACAGTCTTTGCCATAAAAGCCACAGATGTGACCAGTCTCTGGAGTGAGCTGATGCAGGGGACCTGCTAATTCTTCTTTTATGGTAATGAAAGACATTTTTCGATCCTAGGGAGAGATTGAACTTCAGTTCAAAAAGCTGATGCTCTGGTGCAGCGATTAAGTAGGGACTCTTCAGAGGCTGTAAATGAAGCGGGTTATGTTTTAAGAGCCTGAGGTCCAAATGCATAATGATTTCTTAGGTCATTTAAACATCATGACTTTCCCTGAGGGTTTTCTTTTCTTTTAAAATTTCACACCTTGCCCTATCTAGGGCCAAGATGGGTAAGGAGCCAGAAACTGGACCCAGTTCAAAGAGAATTCTGAAGCATATTATTACTTTTTCTGACTATGAAAGGAGAAGAATTTAAAAATAAAGACAGACAAGACTCACTAATTTAGAGATTTGAAGTGGTCATGTAGTATCCTAGAATTTCAAAGCAAAAGGGACCTTATGATTCAGGAAATCCCACCCCCTTCATTTTACAAAGGAGAAAACTGAGGTCCAGAGAGAAAGAAAGCTACTTTGCCCAAGGTAACACAGCCAATGGCTATATCAGAGTGTGAGAATTTTAGGCCTTCCTGAAAAGAAATGGGTTGTTCTTTCTCCCTGCCTTCCTCTTTCTTGATGCATGTACCTTCCCAATTTATCTTCCTTTTCATTGTCTCTCTGAAGGCAACATCAGAGCTGCTTCTGATTCATAACGGCCACATGTCTATGTTTGACAATGAGTTTTGGCTGCAAAGAAGTTTCTCAGCAAAGTACTGAGATGCTGCGGACAATTAACTGCAGTATGCCTGGACTGTTAGAAGCAGCTGTGAAAGGAAGAGTCGGGGTTGGGTGATCTGAGTTCTGTTGCCAGCTAAGTGAGAAAGTGTCCACTGACATTAAGGGTCCAGGTACCCAGAAGGCAGATGACTACTACTTCCTTCTGATTCCTAGGAGGAGCTGAAGAATTGCATTTTCAGAGACTGATGAATTTTTCATTCACAACCAGCCTGTCTTGACAACCTGTCTTTACAAACGGATATTGACTGACTGAAAGTCTATAGTGAAAATAGTTGGAAAATATTCCTCCTAACTTGGGGCATACTCTCTCCTTGTCCACACAAGGTCCCAGGGAAATTGAAGCTCAAACTTGTGTAGAGATTATGCTTGGCCATGTACTCCTGATTATTAATTCTTGTCTCTCTTTGTGGAGAAATTCCCCTTAGAGTAACCTCTACTGACTCAGAGGATCAACGTCTTTCTGATGTCCATAGCCCACACTTCTCTCCATTATAAGGGAGTCACAAACCCTGAAACTACCGGTATCCTCAGGTGACTGTCTTGCCATATCTATACACAGGTACTTCCTCTCTCATCAGCTGCCACCACTCCAGTGCCACTAGAGTGCGAGCCTGTCCAGGTGGAATCTGCTACCAACTCTGGTTGCCAGTGGGACCTCTGATGGCTTTGATGGATCTTTTGAACTCCTGTGGTTGCCTGGGCACTTCAATCTCAGAAAACTCATTCAGCTGAGATTAAGAAAGAATGAACACAAAGGGAACACAAGTTCTATGTATCTTTGGACACATCACAGCCAGGTGGGCAGTAAGTCAGCTGCCCTTCCTCCACCCAGCAAATCATGACAGGTCTTGCTTTACTCACTCTCAGGAAGGAAGAGATTTAGACGTTTAGTTCCTTTTGAATGGAAACTTGGTTTTATCTCAGCTCCTGCTGAGTCATTGATATTTCCAGCTCTATAGTAATTTATCATCACATAGTTCTAGCCCTGTAGTGATGGTTGGCTGGAATGAAGTTTCCAGTTTCATATGTTGAGTTGGAACCAGGCATGGAATATTTGCACATACTTTGCATAACCTACCAAGAAGGGAAAATGTAAGGTCTAGGCCCTCATTAGTAGGCTACTAGATTAATCCCCCTACTAAAACTGTATAAGTTTGCAGCTATCCTAATCTTATAGTGTATAAAGGAAAGAGAGGTATAATGGGATATCTAAAAGTAACAGTGATCAGTAAAAATACCTTTTCATTCCTAGTATTCAGGTAGTGTGACCAGTGGAGAACTAGTTCTTTTTAAATTATTCTATTTTTCTCAATTACATGTAAATTTAAAAAAAATTGGTTTTTAACAATTTTAAGTTCAAAATTCTCTCCTTTTCTTCCTTCCCCCACCCATCATTGAGAAGGCAAGCAATTTGATATGTTATACATATGCAATCATGCAAAACATTTTTAAAATAAATTTTCATTGATATATTGGTTTTACATTGCCTAGATTAACCCTGTGCTCTCCCAGAGAGTCATCCCATATAAAAGAGGCTCTTTTTTAAAATAAAGAGGAAGAACAAAAGTGACCAAAACTGATTAATACATCACTAAAAAAAACCTGACACTACTCAATATTCTGTACTTATTGGCTGCCTCCCCACTGTGCAGAAAGGGAAGGGAAAGTATCTTTGTAGTCAAGCTTATTCTTTGTAATTTTGCAGCACTTGTTTTGGATTATTTTGTGGTTTTTCTTGTAGATTGCTTTCTTGGCTCTGATTACTTCACTTTGCATTAGTTCATATAAATCTTTTCATGCTTCTCTCTATTTGTCTTATCCTTACAGCACAGTAATATTCCATTCCATTCCATTAATGTTCCACAATTTGTTTAGTTATCTCTCAATCTATGATCATTACTTAGTTTCCAATTCTTTGCTATTGCAGAAAAGTATTATTGTAAATATTATGAATATTTTTGTTCCTATGAGGCCTTTTTAAAAAATCAATAACCTTTTTGGGGGTATTGCCTAGCAGTGAAATCTTTGTGCCAAAGAAGGTTGACATTTTGGCTACTTATTTGCATAATTCCAAATTGCTTTCCAAAATCGTCGTACTGATTTACACAGCTCTAGCAGCAATGCATTAGTATGCCTATCTTCCTGCAACTAGGTCGTGCTATAGTGAATAGAACGCAGGGCTTCCTGATTTCAAATCTGGCCTCAGACCCATTCTAGCTTTGTGCCCCTAGGCAGGTCACTTATTCCTGTTTGCCTCAGTTTTCTCATCTGTAAGATGAGCTGGAGAAGGAAACGTCAAACCACTCCAGTATTTTTTGCCAAAAAATACCCCAAGTGAGGTCATAAAGGGTCAGATACTGAAAATGACTGAGCAGCAATAATCTTACTGCAATCCTTTCAACAATGGATTTCCATGTTTTCTTGTCTTTTACATTTTGTTGGTGTGAGATGAAAGATGAGGGTTGTTTTATTTTGCGTTTCGCTTACTGTTACTAATTTGGGGTGTTTTTGAAAGTTTATTAACAGTTTTGAAAATGTTCATATCCTTTGACCGTTTATCTTTTTAGGAGTGGCTTTTAGTCATATATTTTTGTTTGATGTGTATATATCTTGGAAACTAAACCCTTATCTGAGAAATCCGATACAAAGATTTTCTTTCCCTTCTATCACTTCCAGTCTTATCTTAGATATATTAATTTGTTTCTACAACAAAAGTCTTTCAGTTCCCTGTAATTAAAATTATATATTTTATCTTTTGCAATTGCCTCTGTCCCTTGTTTGGTTAAGAATAAATCTCTTGGGGAGACAAGCCAATAAGGAAATGGGAAAAAGTAGTACAGTTTAGTTTTCCTCCCCACACCCATTCCCACTACTCCAGTAAAAATTTAAGAACACTGAGTACTGAACAGAAATCTGAGGAGAAACTATATAACTGCTTTCAAGTTGAACATCACAAAATCAGTGTGCAGGCAAGTGATGAGGGAAGGAACCATGTAACAAGTAGTCTGGGATCTTGTATTCAGTCCTCTACAGCTCTGAGTCAGGGATGCCCAGACCAAAACAAAGATTTAGCCCCACTTAGTCCCTGGCCCATGCCAACATCAAGGTTAGCCTAGAAGAGTTGGCAGAGCATTAAGTTAAGCCATCCTAGAGCAGATCAAGGAATCAGCCCCTGCCCAGGCCAACAGGTTGGGTGGGGAGTACAAACTCAATTCCTGGAGCTCTAGACTTCAGTCAACACTAAAAGGTCTCCCAGAAGGTCCAGGAGAACAGACCCAGTATCTAGAGCACTGAGCTAGGAGGTGGCTGATCACTTAGCTCCAGACCTAAGCTCTGAGTCTGTTCTCCTGGACCTTCTGGGATATTGTAGAGTAAACCCAGTGTCCAGAACTCTGAGCTAGCCTAGAAGGGTAGTAGTCATCCAGAGTTCCTGGCCAGAGCGCAGATTCATTTCTAGTTCAGATTAGCAGCTCAGGGATGAGAGCACAGACTTAGCATAGACTCAATGTTCAGAGGAGATCTTGGACTCTGCACTTGGAAAGCAGTGTAAAGTTATCTCCCTGTATGGAATAATTTACCTGTCAAATCTATGGATAAGGGAGGAGTCTCTGACCAAACAAGAGATAGACATCATTATGGGATGTAAAGTGAATGACTGATTACATTAAATTAAAAAAGTTTTTGTACAAACAATACCAACTTAATTGAGGAAATATATTTACAGCAAGTTTCTCTGATAAAAACCTTATTTTTCAAATATATAGAGAATGGAGTAAAATTTATAAGAATAAAAATCACTCCCCATTTGATAAATGGTCAAAGGATATGAGCAGGCAGTTTTCATTTTTTTTAATATAAATTTATTTGACTTTTTACATTCATTTTCACAAAATTTTGCGTTCCAAATTTTCTCCCCATTTATCCCCTCTCCCCACCCCAATACACTGAGCATTCTAATTTTCCCTATCACCAATCTGCCCTCTCTTCTATCATCCCTCCCTTCTCTTGTCCCCATCTTCTCTTTTGTCCTGTAGGGCCAGATGACTGTCTATTCCCCATTAACTGTATTTCTTATTTCCTAGTAGCAAGAACAATACTCAACAGTTGTTCCTAAAATTTTGAGTTCCAAATTCTCCCCATCCCTCCCTCCCCACCCATTCCCTTTGGGAAGGCATGCAATTCAATATAGGCCCTATCTGTGTAGTTTTGCAAATGACTTCCATAATAATCGTGTTGTGTAAGACTAACTGTATTTCCCTCCATCCTATCCTGCCCCCCATTGCTTCTATTCTGTCTTTTGATCCTGTCCCTCCCTGAGTGTTGACTTCAAATTGCTCCCTTCTCCCATTGCCCTTCCTTTCCTCATCCCCACCACCCTGCTTATCTCCTTCTCCCCCACTTTCCTGTATTGTAAGATAGGTTTTCATACCAAAATGAGTATGCATTTTACTCATTCCTTTAGTTGAATGTGATGAGGGTAAACTTCATGATTTTTCTCAGGTCTCCTCTTTTTCCCTCCACTAAAAAGTCTCCTGCTTGCCTCTTGAATGAGAGATAATTTACCCCATTCCATTTCACCCTCTCTCCTCCCACTACATTTCTCTCTCACCATTTACCTTAATTTCTTTTAAGATATGATCCTATGCAATTCACTCTGTGCTCTCTGTCTCTGTGCGTGCATGCATGTGTGTATGTGTGTGCGTGCACACATGTACATGTGTGTGTGCATGTATGTGTGTGTATGTCTGTGTGTGGTCCCACCAACTACCCAGATACTGAAAAGTTTTAAGAGTTACAAATATTGTCTTTCCATGTAGGAATGTAAACAGTTCACCTTTGGTAAGTCCCTTATGACTTCTCTTTGCTGTTTACTTTTTCATGCTTCTTCTCATTCTTGTGTTTGAAAGTCAAATTTTCTTTTCAGCTCTGGTCTTTTCATCAAGAATGCTTGAAAGTCCTCTGTTTCATTGAAAGACCATATTTTCCCCTGAAGTATTATATTCAGTTTTGCTGGGTAGGTGATTCTTGGTTTGAGTCCTAGTTCCTTTGACTTCTGGAATATCCTATTCCATGCCCTTCGATCCCTTAATGTAGAAGCTGCTAGATCTTGTGTTATCCTGATTGTATTTCCACAATACTGGAATTGTTTCTTTCTAGCTGCTTACAATATTTTCTCCTTGACCTGGGAATTCTGGAATTTGGCCACAATGTTCCTAGGAGTTTCTCTTTTTGGATCTCTTTCAGGTGGTGATTGATGGATTCCTTCAATACTTATTTTGCCCTCTGGTTGTAGAATGTCAGGGCAGTTTTCCTTGATAATTTCATGAAAGATGATGTCTAGGCTCTTTTTTTGATCATGGCTTTCAGGTAGTTCCATAATTTTTAAATTGTCTCTCCTGGATCTATTTTCCAGGTCAGTTGTTTTTCCAATGAGATATTTCACAGTTTCTTCCATTTTTTCATTCTTTTGGTTTTGTTTTGTGATTTCATGGTTTCTCATAAAGTCATTAGCCTTTATCTGTTTCATTCTAATATTTTCTTCAGTGAACTGTTGAACCTCTTTTTTCATTTGACTAATTCTGCTTTTGAAAGCATTCTTCTCCTCATTGGCTTTTTGAACCTCTTTTGCCAATTGAGTGAGCCTATTTTTCAAGGTGTTGTTTTCTTCAGCATTTTTTTGGGTCTCCTTTAGTAGGGTGTTGATCCATTTTTCATGCTTTTCTTGCATCTCTCTCATTTCTCTTCCCAGTTTTTCCTCCACCTGTCTAACTTGATTTCCAAAATCCTTTGTGAGCTCTTCCATGGCCTGAGCCCACCGGATATCTATTTTGGATGTTTGGGGTACAAAGGCCTTGGCTTCTATGTCTTTCCCTGATGGTAAGCATTGTACTTCCTCATCAGAAATGAAAGGAGGAAACATCATCTGTTCCCCAAGAAAGTAGCCTTCTATGGTCTTATTTTTCTTCCCTTTTCTGGTCATTTTCCCAGCCAGTTACTTGACTTCTGAGATTCCTCTCCACCGCTGCCTAGATCCACCCAGCTAGTGCTTGGGGTCTGAGATTCCAATACTGCTCCCCACCCTCAGGGCTTTCAGTGGTGGGCGGGGCTGCTATTCAATGTGAGCTTAAATTCTGGTGCTTGGGTGGGGGCAGGGCTGCCTCCCAGGCTCAGTTTCCGCCGGGGGTTTATGCAGAGACCTTCAGTAATGGAGCAGAGATCCTGTCTCCTCTGGGGGTTCCGGGCTGCTGCTGCCTCTGTCTCTTCTTCTGCTGCTGCCTCCCGAGGGGGCCTGAGTTATGGTGACACCCCACTCCCCCCCTCGGCCAGCCCAGAAGTCTCTCTCACTGACCTGGAGTGCCTGTGGTTGGAGGGACCTTAGCAGCCGCTGGAGATTCCATCCCTGAAGTCTGCTCGGATCTGCTCCTCTCGGGGTTGCATGGCCAGGGCTGTGCTCCGCTCTCTGGTGTGCAACGGACCTTTGGGGTTGGTTTTTCAGGGCTCTGTGGAATGGAAATCTCCTCCACTGTGTTGTTGTGTGACTTGCACTGCTCCAGAATTTGTGGGGAGTTCTTTTTACAGAAAATTTATGGGCTGTGGGTTCAGAGCTAGCATATGTGAGTCTTTCTACTCTGCCATCTTCGCTCCTCCCCCCTTCTAGCAGGCAGTTTTCAGATAAAAAAAAAATCAAAGTTATTTCTAGTCATATGAAAAAAATGCTCTAAATCCGTGATGATTGGAGAGATGAAATTAAAAAAATTCTGTTGTACTACCTCATACCTATCAAACTGTATAATATAGCAGAGAAGGAAAACGATAAATTTTGGAGAGAATGTGGGGAAATTGGGACACTAATATACTGTTGGTGGAGTTGTTTCTGGAGAACAATTTGGAACTATGCCCAAAGAGCTTTACCATGCTCCTTGACCTAGCAATATCACTACTATATCTATATCACAAAGAGATGAAGAAGAAAGGACTTATGTGTACAAAAAATATTTATAGCAGCTCCCTTTGTGGTGGCAAAGAATTGGACCTTAAGATGATGCCCATCAGGTGGGGTATGGCTGAAAAAGTTTTGGTATATGATTGTGATAGAATACTATTATGCTATAAAAAATGATGAACAGGGTGCTTTTGGAAAAAGCTTGAGAAGACTTAAATGAACTGATGCAAAGTGAAAAGACCAGAACCAGGAGAACATGGAACACAGCAACAGCAATACTGTATGATAATCAACTGTGAATAACTTAGCTATTCTCAGCAATTCAAAGATCTAAGACAATTCTGATGGGCTTATGATGGAAAATACTATCTCCAGAGAAAGAATCAATGGAGTTTGAATGAAGATCAAAACATACTTTTTAGCTTTCTTTCTTTTTCCTTTTTTGTCAGTGTTTACTTTCATAACATGACTAATATGGAAATGTGCATATTTATAATTTGCTCATATATATAATCTGTATCAAATTACTTGCCTTCTTAATGAGGGGGGAGTGAAGGGAGAGAGGGACAACTCAAAATTTTAAGAAATGGATGTTAAAAATTATTTTTTACATGTAATTAGGGAAACTAAAACCAAAATTATCTCCTGGAGGGACCAGGAGGGAGCCACCAACTTTGGATTGTTTAGAACCAATGATTGGAAGAATGGCTTAAATAATAATTAAAAAAAGATAAAGCACTTTTGTGAGGTCAAGCTTGCCCAAGGATGCCCAAAAATTTGGAGAGAATAACTCCAAAACCTCTATTAGCAAAGCCTCAAAGAAAAACAGAGTTTATCAGAAGAGTAATTAGATTTCCTGGAAGAAATGATTCAGGAGTTCAAAAATGAGTTTTAAATTTTATAATAAATTAAATGAAAGTGATAGAGGAAAGAATTGGGGGAAAATGAGAGCTAGGAAAGAGAGACTTGGAAAGAGAATTAATAGCTTAGTACAAGAAGTACAAAACCTTACCCAAGTAACAGACTCCCTCAAAATAAATATGACCAAGTAGACATTAATGACTCTATAAGACAATAATACATATTAAAACAAAGTAAAAAGATTTTTAAAAGTAGAAGAAAATATAAGGTTTTTCATATAAAAATAATAGAAGTGGAAAACATCAGGGAGAAAAAAAACTGAGAATCATTGGTCTACCTGAAAGCTATGACCAAAAACTGAGCCTAGATGACAACATTTCTAGGAAATCATGAATGAAAATTGTCCATATCTCTTAGAACCAGAAGGCAAAGTGAAAATAGAGAGTATCTACTAATTTCCTCTTGAAAGAAAACCCAAAATGAAAACTCCAAGGAGCATCATAGATGCATAAATGCAGAGCTTTCAGGCCAAAGGGAAAAAAAATGCTTCAGGTTGCCAGAAGGAAAGAATCCAACGACCAGAGAGCCAAGGTTAGGATCACACAACATTTGGAAACCACCATGACGATGGGGAATATGGAATATAATATTCCAAAGGCAAAAGATATAGGCTTACAAGGATAAGTTAAGATGTTTTCATAAAAGAGAGGAGTTCCAAGCATTCCTGATGAAAAGATCAAAACTAAGTAGAAACTATGAAATAAAAATTTGGGAGCAAAGAAAAATCTAGAAAGTCCCAAAGACAAATGAATAATTGGAAAAAGTAGTATAATGATAAAATGCTTACATTCTAATGGGGACAGAAGGATAATACAGGTATCCCTAAAAACTGTAATTTGACAGAGGTCATAAAAGAAAGATTAGTAGAGTTACTAGAAGGGGTTGTTGTTTTGATATTCTTAAAAGGAGAAAAAAAAGGGAAAATACAGTATGGAAGAAAAAGGGAGGAAATGGGAGACATCTCAAATAATCTGGAATGCAGTAGAAGTCTACAAATGCAAAAGAGATGGAAGGAGCAAGTATCATTTGAGTCTGACTTTGAATTAATTCAAAGTGAATAGAAAGAACAATTTATAACAATTATAGCAATTATTATAATAACATTGTAAAAATGAACAGTTTTGAGCTCAGGAACTCTGATCAATGCAATGATTAATTATTATTCAGAGGATGGATAATTTAGAGTAACATCCACCTCCCTACAAAAAGATAATGAACTAGATATACAGAATTGAGGCATATTATTGGAGAGAATGTATTTGTTGTTGTTGCAGAGATTTCTGTTTCTTTTTTCTAGGATGGAGGTGGGGAGGAGTGAGAAGAAGAGAGGGCAATACTTGCTAATTAAAAAAATAAAATTTAATATAAAAAAGCAAAACAAAATCTTGTAATTATACTTGCAAAAAGGATCAGTTCAGGGGTAGAGCCAAGATGGCAGAGTAGAAAGATGGACTTGTAGAAGCTTCCTCACATAGCCCATAAAATGTCTGTAAAAAATGACTCTAAACAAATTCTAGAGCAACAGAAGCCACAAAATGACAGGGTGAAAGAGATTTCCATCCCAAGACAGCCTGGAAGGCCAACAGGAAAGGTCTATCACACTGGGCATGGAGCAGAGCACAGCTCAGTGTGGGCCACGTGGTGCGGCAGATATAGGATTCAGAGCAGGCTTCAGGGAGCCTCCAGCAGCAGCAGTTCTCAGATTGCTCAACCCACAAATGCCAAAGACAGCTTCAAAGGTCAGTAAGAAAGTTCCTTCACCCAGGGGAAGGGAACATGGTCTGGACCGCTGGAGCGTCCATTCTTGGAGCCCTGTGCCTAAAGATCCTGAGGGAATTAAGCAACTGATCTGGGTCTCAGCCCTGAGTGGCTCTCTTGGGTTAAGGAAGAGTTCTGGTGGTGGAGCTGGTGGAGGCTCTGGAGATGGAACCCTTCAGGCAAAACCTGGGCAGAACAGAGTGCCTGTGGTTGCTCCCAGACCAGAGTGCAGACCAGGAGAGAAGTACAATCCTCTCCCTTGATTGTGCCACCTTGGAGGAACTGAGAACTTACAGGCCCCCAGAGTATACCTTCCTCTTGACAAAGGACTCAAAAGTCAAGTAACTGACTGGGAAAATACCCCAAAAAGGGAAAAAAATAAGACTATAGAAAGCTCCTTTCTTGGTGAACAGGTATTTTCTTCCATCCTTTCAGATGAGGAAGAATATTGCATACTATCGGAGAAAGATCTAAAAGTCAAGGCTTCTGAATCCAAAGCCTCCAAAATAAATATGCAATATTTATTGCAAAAAAAATAAAGCCTCCAAAATAAATATGCAATATTTATTGCAAAAAATGCAAATATGAAAGAGCTCAAAAAGAATTTTGAAAATCAAGTAAGAGAGGTGGAGGAAAAATTGGGAAGAGAAATAAGAGTGATGCAAGAAAATCATGAAAAGTGAGTCAACAGCTTGCTAAAGGAGACTCAAAAAAAAACAGTGAAGAAAATAACACCTTTAAAAATAGGCTGACTCAATTGGCAAAAGAGGTCCAAAAAATCTATGAGGAAAAGAATGCTTTAAAAAGCAGAATTAGCCCAATGGAAAAGGAAGTACAAAAGCTCACTGAAGAAAATAGTTCTTTAAAAATTAGAATGGAAGATGGAAGCTAATGACTATGAGAAACCAAGAAATTACAAAACAAAACCAAAAGAATGAAAAAATAGGAGACAACGTGAAATATCTCATTGGAAGAACAATTGACCTGGAAAATAGATCCAAGAGAGACAATTTAAAAATTATGGGACTAGCTGAAAGCCATGATCAATAAGAGAGCCTAAATATTATCTTCCATGAAATTATCAAGGAATATTGCCCTGATATTCTAGAACCATAGGGTAAAATAAATATTGAAAGAATCCACCAATCACCTCCTGAAAGAGATGCGAAAAGAGAAACTCCTAGGAACATTGTGGCCAAATTCCAGAGTTTCCAGGTCAAGGAGAAAATATTGCAAGCAGCCAGAAAGGAACAATTTGAGTATTGTGGAAATACAATCAGGATAACACAAGATCTATTAGTTTCTACAGTAAGGGATTGAAGGGCTTGGAATATGATATTCCAGAAGTCAAAGGAACTAGGATTCATACCAAGAATCACCTACCCAGCAAAACTGAGTATAATACTTCAGGGGTAAAAATGGTAATTCAATGAAATAGAGGATTTTCAAGGATTCTTGATGACAAGAACCAGATTCTTGATGACAAGACCAGAGCTGAAAAGAAAATCTGACTTTCAAACATAAGAATCAAGAGAAGCATGAAAGGTAAACAGGAAAGAGAAATCATAAGGGACTTTCTAAAGTTGAACTGTTGAATTCCTACAAGGAAAGATAATATGTGTAACTCTTGAAACTTTTCTCAGTATTTGGATAGTTGGAGGGATTATACCCCACTATATATATATATATATATATATTTATCTCTCATAAAAGAGTCAAGAAAAGCTTTTTCAATGGAGGAGAAAAGAATGGAGGTGAGAGGGAAAAGAACGAAGCTTACTGTCATCACATTTGACTTGAGGGAATAACATGCTCACTCAATTTGGTGTGAAAATCTATCTTACCCTACAGGAAAGTAGGGGAGAGGGGGATAAGTAGGGTGGGGAGGATGATAGAAGGGAGGGCAGATGGGTAGAGGGAGTAATTAGAAGTAAACACTTTTGGAGAGGAGCAAGGTCAAAAGAGAGAATAGAATAAATGGGAGGCAGGGTTGGATGTAGGGAAATATAATTGGTGTTAAACAACATGGCTATTATGGAAGTCTTTTTCAAAACTACACATATATAGCCTGTATTGAATTGCTTGCCTTCTCAGTGGGGATAGCGGGGGAAGGAAGGAGGGAGAGAATTTGGAACTCAGAATTTCAGGAACAAATGTTGAGAATTGTTTTTGATACAACTGGGAAATAAGAAGTACAGGTATTAGGGTATAGAAATCTATCTTTCCCTAGAAGAAAAGAGAGAAGATGGGGATAAGGGAAGGGAGGGGTGAGATAGAAGGGAAGGCTGATTGGGGGAAGGGGTAATCAGAATGCATGGTGTTTTGGGGTGGGAGGAGGGGAGAAATGGGGAGAAAATTTAGAACTCAAAATTTTGTGGAAATGAATGTTGAAAACTAAAAATAAGTAAACAAACATAAAAAAAGGATCAGTTCTTTATAATTCACTAATATACCAAGAGGGCTTTCAGGATAGTGAAAAATAATGGCTTATATACATTATTAAGTATAATTTTATGGTTACAAAACATTTTTGCATTATTTTATTTGAGCTTTAACATATCTCCCCAATGTAGGTAGTGATAATATTCCTGTTTTTCAGATGAGATAATTAAGGCTAGTAGTGATTTTTCAGTATCGTAGAGCTAATTTTAAAAAGTGAGTATGGGGGAAAAGAACCTGTGTTCAAATTCCAGTTCTGTTGCTTATTGATTGTGTGACCTTGGGCAAGTCATATTGCTTTTATGAACCTCAGTTTCCTCACCTATAAAGCAAAGGTAATGGACCAGGGGTACACTTGTAAGTGTTTAACCACTCTTAAAAAATATACACATGACATACTTTTAAATTTAATCTGTATTATGACAATTTTCTCTTTCACTTTCTTGAGTCTTGACCATTAGCAAAACAGTAAATGGAACCCTGGTTTATAGTGTTGATTACTTTTCAGGATATACTCACACTGAAAATTTAACAATTACCTCTATCCATTTGAGCTGAGTCTGCTACATCCCTAGGTTGTACTAGATGAATTCTAAAATCAACTTAAACCATGAGGCTCACACCCCGTGAAGCTTCCTTTTCCCTTAGGAAATACTTTAAGTGTCCATGCATCTGTGTCTAGTCCAGATATGTGTTTCTGCTCCTAGTTGAACACATTATATTCCATTTGGATGATGGTTCCAGTGAAATGTTTCAAGAATGGTGGAGAGATACACTTTACCATCTGGTAGAGACTCAAGTCTAGACTCTTTCATTGCCACATGAATTTTTTTTTGTATAAAGGCCAAAGGGGCATGACCCATTCTCTCAACCAATCACATGATATTTCTGGCATGGTGTCACTCACCTTCATATAATGGATAAGATCCTGCTTATTTAAGCATTTGATGTAGGGTTGTAGGAAAATTCCATAACACCTCCTTTATGCTTTGTGATTACATTTGGAGCTTTCTGAGAATATAATTAATCTGATCTTGAAGAGAAACTCCTCTTAGATTAACTTTTAGATTTCTTCGTATTCTTTATATTTTCTTAATGTACATATTCTTCTGTCTTTATATACCACATTTTGTTCAACTGTTCCCCAATCATTAGATATGAGATGATTCTAATTTTTTTTGTTATTTTACTACTGTGAAAAATGTTGCTGGAATTATTTTTGAAAAAAAGGGAAGATGCTCTCCCTGCCACACCACTTCCCTTTTTGATCAGTAAGTTAATTAGAATATAGATGTATTACTGCATTATTGGCTCAAATGTTTTTGTAGCTCTTATCACATAGTACCATATTGCTTTTCAAAAAGACTGGAAGAATTCAAAGCTCTGACAGTAGTATAATAGTGTCCATATCTCTCCATGGCCCTGTTACAGAGCTGTCAATTATAAAGGCCAGTAAATTTCTGTTTTCTATAAAGTATAATTCATAAAAATCCAATGGATTTCCCTACTCACAGTTTTGTAACAACAAAATTAAATACGAGACATGATGCAAACATTTTCAAGCCAGAAGACAAATTTAAAGCTGTGTTGGTGGTCATGCTTACTCAAGGTTCTTGGGTTGTAAATTTAAAAAGGATTTTAGGCCACAAATTATAAAATATTATTACCACAAAATTCCTTTGAATCTCTGAAGGAATTCATGGAGGGGAAGTGGGACAGGAAGGCCTCAAAGAGAATTCTAAAAGGGAGTCACCATTAAACAAATTCTGCATTGATACTAGCAATATGAAGTTGGACAAGCTCAATTGTAATTCAGAAATGTGATATCTAAGTAACTATCCAATGTTTGTGCTTTATTAGAATATATCTTAGATCAGAATGGAGTTGTCTCCCCTTAGTAGCAGCACATTGAGCCTGTGTCTTCAGGAAAGAATTCTAATTCATTAGTATATTCAACAAGCATTTATTGTTAATGTTTGTTAAGATCACAATAAAAAAGAAAAAAAATTTAATAAAGAAAAGACATACACTTGAAAAAAAAACATGTACTAAAAAGTAAATAAGGCATTATCTTTGCCCTCAAGAAAATTGTATTCTAATACATGGAGAGAGGTCATATACACAGATAAATATAATGCAAATTAGAATATAAAACAGAAAACAGTTCCGTGAGATCATAGGAAAGAGAAATAACTTCCATTATCTTATTTCATTTACACAACAATGACGGTATCATCCTTCCTGATTTTTAGAACCCTTTTGCAGAGTTGTAGCTAATGGGCAGCTAGGTTGTGCAGTGGTTAGAGTACCAGGCGTGAAGTCAGGAAGACTCATCTTCCTGAGTTCAAATCTGGCTTTAGATACTTCCTAGCTGTGTGACCCTGGGCAAGTAACATAACCCTGTTAGCCTCAATTTGCTCATCTGTAAAATGAGCTAAAGAGGGAAATAACAAACTGTGTCCAGTATTTTTGCCAGGCAAACCCCAAATGATGTCACAAAGAGTCATATGTGACTGAAATGACTGAAAAACAAGTAATGGGCCAGAATGTCCAATATTTTAAGTTTGATTTCCATTCTTTTCTTTTGTTCTGGAGGTAAAATTTGCTAATGGAAACCATTCTAAGGAGCATGCACTCATAAATACCCTGGAAACTTCCAGGGACAAAATGTGACTTAGTATTTGGGTGTGTTGTGTATATACACCCTGCCTGCTTCTGACCCAGTGCTGAAAGGACTTGGCATTTTGATATTGCATAGTGAACCTGAGTGACCCCTGGTTTTACCCCCTCTCTTGATAGCTGTAGGGGTAGGCTGCCACATCAGTTAAAAGAAAAGACCTTATTGTCTGACTCTTTCTTCTTTCAACCCTAGGTAATGACATGTAACAATCTGAGACTTCCAAAAACGGTTGGGGAAGCGTTGACCCTTTTCCACTCATAGTGACCTTGTCCATGTGACAGCTAGTGAAAGGGGATGTTCCTAGACAAGCTTGCACGTAGGCCCCTGACAACCTTTTCCACATTTGTGTTTGTTCTTACCTGTTTTTAAGTAATAAGTATGTATCCAGAGATGATTATATCCATGCTTGAAGTTGACTTTGTGAGTTTGAATAGTGCAGGGTCTTGGGTCTGTTGAGTGAATCTAATTGATATCAAAGGAAGCTTCTTTATTAGAGAAAATGACAGCCTTCAGGAAGATGATTGGTCCACCAATTAAATTATTTAGAAATTATTTGGACAGTACAGAGCTAAGGTGAAATATAAAATGCTTGATCAGCAGTACTTGAAAACTGCTTATGCACTGATGTTTAAACATCAGCCTCCTATCATAAGAATATGAGTAATTACAAGTAATAGAATCCTGTTTTAATTCATTCTGTCAATATAAGCTCTGAGGTCTTTTTATGGTTCACATTTCTCTTGTGTACAGAAATAAAATACTTATCCCATACCTGATTCATGTGTATCTTTTTACTCCCTTCCCCATCCCCTTTTGGGGAAACAATATCCTTGATCCTAAACCTAAGCCTTAAGCAATTTGACCTTGGGGCACTAGGGTGGGAGTTTAGTAAGATAGAGAATGTGAGAAAAGAAAGTCTAACGCTCCTTCCATTAGAGGGCAGGCTCCTCCAGATGGAAACCAGTTGGATTTCATTCCTGGGTCCAGAGTAAAGGGTCCCTTAGTTGGAGAAGGAAGTGGCACAGTAGTACTGTATCCCCTCTGTCCTTTGATCCCAGAAGCTCTTTCTCAAGGTTAGAGTTGATGATTTTTGAATATAACTTGAATGGTGTTGTCTTCTTTTACCTATGACCCTTTCTAGGCTCACTAGAACAATAGCCTCATGTCTTTGGGAAATTATTACAATTCACTAATTCTTTTAACACACATAAAAGGTTAATGTTAAGATCATAATAAAAAAGAAAAAAAAATTAGCCCCCCCATTAGTATACTATTTTTAAAATAAAAAGAACCATGAATGTTCATTGAGATGCAAAGATGAGACATTATCTTTTCATTAATAGAATTTATAGTCTTGTGAAAGGAGATAAATATAATACAAATGAGCATGAATACATATGAGAAACATGGAGTTCTATGAGGTCACAAGAAGGAGAAGTCACTTCAATTATTTCATTTGATTCGACAATGAGAATCTGCCCTACCATTCTTGAATCCCCTTTGGGGATTGTAACTGATAGGCCAATGCTCCAAATCCTATTATATTTAGTTTGGATTTTTTTTTTCTCTGAATCAACAATCTGTTGTACTTGACTACAATGAAGTTTATCTGTCTCCTCTGTACACACTCACCCAACCTCAGGAAATTTCCAAACAAGGTATTCCCTTAGCTGATTGGCATTTCTTGACCTAGAAGAGCTTAGTGTCTGGCACAAACCTCAAGATTTCACTGTGTATTGGCTCCTTCATTTTATTTATCTGGATGTTAAATAAGACCAGTCAGGTCAAAGAAGTCCATTGCTTAAGCATCTCAACTTGGAGAAGTATCCATTTATCCCTACCTTAAATTTTCTTTTTATTGATCTTTCATTTTTATATCCTTCTATACTTTGCAATAAATTTCTTCTCTTTTCCTCAATCCCATTGTAATAAAGAATAAAAGATGCTTACTTTTTTTTAAAAAAAGTTTTAATATGGATCAAAGTCTTCTGAAGGAAGAAAAAACTGTTTTGGAGAGAGTTTATTTAGTTAGCTGGGTAGGGTAGCAGGGTTGGAAGGTCTAAATTTTCTATATATGATTCTAGTTATTTGTGAAATCTTTCTGCTTTGATTTGCCTACGTAGGCAGCTGAGGTTTACTTAAAAGTAGCACCCTTTACTTGAGGTGCTCAGCCCAGCTACAAACAGAATGTGTCCATAAAGTGCTCAATAAATATTAATTGAAGATAATGCTATGTCGTCCTGGTCAGTAATTAGCACAGGACTACTTCTGTTATTAGATCAATAAATCTAATTTGGATAGGGTAAAAAAAACTAATTCCAAGGGGAGAGGCTGTAACATGTAATCTCATCTGTGAAACCCTCATAAGGAAGGTGAAGTATATTATATTGTGATAAGTAGCAGGTTTGATTTTTATGTAGTATATAAAATTTTCCAACAGATGACTGTTGGTTTGACAAGAGGCTTAAAGATAATGAACTGAAGGAAAGAAGGAAAACATTGATACAGCCCTGTTAGATAGAAAATATGCAATTTGCTCTATGGGATTGCTTTCCCCAGATGAATCACGCTGGCCTGCACTTCAGTTACAAACAAACTTCAAGTTGGACAATTGCCAGAGAGAAAGAAAGGGGGGGGAAGGGGGACGAGAGAGAGAGAGAGAGGAGAGAGAGAGAGAGAGAGAGAGAGAGAGAGAGAGAGAGAGAGAGAGAATGAAACAGCTTTCAATTGTCTGGAATGTGCTTTAAAACAGGCAACTGGTCCTGATGGAACAATTTTAAACTGCCAGTCTCCTTATCTGATGTCGACATCATTTTTCAGAGGGGGCAACCAGTTCAAATTAAATAGTTTTACTGCAGACAGTCTGTCTGTCTGTCTTCCCTTTCTTCCAGCTCCCCCTCCTTTGAGCTGTTTGGTAGAAGTGATGTGCTCATTTTGGGAGATTGATCCCCAGAGGACAGATGGGAAGTGGACTAAAAAATATGATGAGAAAAACAATTTAAAAATAGACATTTAAAAATGTATACCTACATATAAAGGCACCATCTCTTAGCAAAAGTAAAACAAAAATATAGCCAGTGGATAGTTCTATGGGAGGGTGCCCAATTCCTACACATAGTGAAGTGCATGACAAGCCCTCTTGAAATTCTCTGCCTTATTTGCACATGATCCTCCCTGGGGACTAAAAGTTTGACAGGAAAAATAATGGGCACAAACATATGGGTTGGCTCGAGTCAAATAGGGCTGCCTTGTAACTGTGTAGAGAGATGGGAGAGAGCATCAAAGATTACATGTTGAGACACTTGAAATGGGTAAGGTAAAGTTTTTAGGCAGTTGGTTATCTTATTGTCCCCAGTTTTTTTAGCCTTCCCTTTTCACTTGCCTAGTATTCTGGAGATAATTTAATGCTTGCAGCTCTGCCGGGTGGAGACACTGGAAGAACTCATCAGGAAAAAAGGAAGCAAAATGCAAATGATTGAGTTTGGAGAACAGGAATGCCCTGTACAAAATGGGTAGTTAGAGTGATTAGATGACTGGAGAGGCCACTCAGAGCCCTTCCCTAAGGTGCTGGCCAGTGTTGTCACTCATTTCCCAAGAATCTTCAATTCCTTGGATACAAGGACTCCTTTAAAATATGATGGAGCATCCATAATTTTGAAGCCATAAATGTTAGCCTGGAGATATTAGAGACAAAAAGGGTTGGAGGTAGAAATCTAGGTTTTGTGTATTTTGTGTATTTTTTGAGGTCTTTGATCTACTTAAGGCTGGTGGGGCAGTGGGGTATAAATGGAAAAAAAAAAGCGAATGACTGGCAACTATAAGCCTCTCCTTTGCCCAGTCCCATCTGCTAGACATCCATCAAAATCATTTTGCTAAGGCATGTCTGACTTAGAGAGAGATGAGAGAGAGAGAGAGAGAGAGAGAGAGAGAGAGAGAGAAAGAGAGAGAGAGAGAGAGAGAAAGAGAGAGAGAGAGAGGAGAGAGAGAGAGAGAGAGAGAGAGAGAGAGAGAGAGAGAGAGTAGTATAGGGGATAAAGATTTGAACTCAGAGTAAAGAAGAAAGGGTTCAAGTCCTGTGTGAAGCATCCTGGATATATGACCTGAGCATGTCTTGATAAAGTTACATTCCTGAATGTAATTAGTCTTCATCTCTGCCTTTCAGAATCCTTGTTTTCTTCAGCATGAATGTTACCTCCTCTGTGAAGACCTCCTTCTTTGATCCTTCCAGCTAAAAGTGTTTTCCTTCTGTCCATAGCACTTTATCTGAGTTTCTACTTTGCTCAGGCACATCTTAACCTTTTATTATAATTATCTGTGTATGTGTCCCATTACTCTAATAGAAAGGAAACTCCTTAAAATCATTGATTCTGTCATTGAAGGACCTAGTACAGGAACCTTGCACATAGTTGATGCTTAATACAAGTTTTTGCAATTGAAGACGTCTTTAAATAAATGTGATTTCCTGCTTTGACTCTTAAATACCCTTGAACTAACCTTGCAGATCTTCAATTTCATGGTCCCCCCAACCCCCGCTCATAATAGAAATAGTGATACTTGGCATTCTTTTTTTCATAGGGTTGTTGTGAGGGTCGAATGAGACAATACATGGAAAGTATTTTCTAAGCCTCAAAGTACTACCTATATGTATGTTATAATTAATATTTTTGCTTCACTCAGTTTCTCCTTACCATCCCATCTAATAGCTTTATCATTGGCCTCATCCTTCCTCTCCTCTCTGAGTCTTTTTTCATATTCTAGAGCTTCTTCCATCCCCTAGAACTCCTCTCACCCCCCTCCCATTTTTCTTTTTTTTTGCCACGGACATACAATGCCCTCATGCTGGCCCCAGCTGCCCAGAATATCTTTTATAGCATCCTGCCTGGATTGCTTCCACAGATAAATGTTATCCTTCCCTCCCTCTTTCCTAAGATATCCACACACAACTCCCATTTCCTAGTGTAACCTGGGTTCCAAAGCAAACGCCTTGGTGTGGAACTCTTTCCTCATTGGTTGGAGATTCATGCCCTTATCTGTGTGAGGGGCAGGGGAGAGTTGGTGAGAGTGGAAAAAAGAAGAGTTCTTCTTTCTGTGGATCTTCTTTGAGTTTCTTCAGTCTCTTTGGGCTCTGCTTCACTTCAGGTGCTCCTGGTTTTCAACATTGAGAGAGAAGATGGATGATGCCAAATCTGCTTCAGGAAACTGAAGAGAAAATAAGCCTTAGAAGAAGTTGACTTAGAAGAAGTTGACAGTTCCCATCATATCCTTTCCCAGGCTTGTTTCCCTAGAAAGTCCAAGGAAATTCACCTTCAGTGAGATTTGGAACTCTCCTAGTTGATCTAAGTTACTTTGCTCCCAGTGGGAGAGGTCTTTTCCTCTATATTGTCTGGCATATATTCTCCTATATATCTTCTCTGATTTCTATTTTGCTATCAACTTGCATAAATGGTTTTCTTGGCTATTTTCTATAGGTGTTGCTACTTATTATGGGTGTTCATTTTGGAACTGATATTTGGTGGCAAGGGAGTCGTCTGCCTTTTTCTATTAATGAGCAGAAATCATAAGTTTAGCTTAAACCTGAAAACTACATCTCCTAGACTAATAACATGTAAGGTAACAGACAGATATAATTCTAGCCGGATATCCTAGCTGCAGTTAATTGGAATTCTCTTTTCTTCATTATGTCCAAGTGCCCTGACTGGTACTACCCATTTCATCCCCTTCCACTATTTTTCATCTTCCTTTTATATGCAGTCTTTCTGAATGAGATTGTAAATTCCAAGAGTTCTAGGACTATATTTTTTAGCATGGTGCCCGTACATAATAGACAGTAAATAGATGATTGGTCTCAGGGCACACAAAAGAATGCTTTATATTACTTTGGGTGATATTTCCTATTTTGCCATTTCTGCACCTCCATCACTCCTCATCTCAAACCTCCAATAGAGAAGATAGGTTGGACTTTGAGTTTGACCCTTTGAAAATAATATGGCTGCCATGGCCCAAGTCACCGCCACGATCACCACCATCACCATCACCACCACTACCACCTGAATTCTAATTTTGGCTCTTGAATTGCTTTGTTGTATATAACCTGAGGCAAGTCACCTGCCCTCCCTGAACTTTAATTTCCTACTTTGTAAAATGAGATGATCTTCAAAGCTCCTTCCAACTCTCGCATTAGATTATTCTACAAAATAATGCCAGGTTTCAGAACTGAGAAAGCAAACATAGAAACACAAATACCTGAGAGGACATAAATATTTAGGAGGTAGACAGGCTGTCCTCAGTATGCAAATAGAAAACAATGGTGCTTTTATTTTTGTATTGCAAGGCTGCTTCAGTGTACTCTTTATTTTCCTTTCAAAGAAATCTACATGGATAAGTACTTTGGGAAAATATTTTTTCACTGTGAGCCTGATACATTCCATATTGGAAAATGCATTTTGGAAAAGGGAAAACTGTTATTATCTGTATGTCTGTAATAAACCTGCTTCTTTCTGAAAGGTTTCCAAACTCTGGTTTTGGTTCAGATGACACATTTTCATTTGCCTCCCTACTAACCAATGGCTCAACATGCTTAGTGTCTTGTCAAAGTAAGACATAGTGTCAGTTTAACCCAATTGCTCAGATCCTATAGCCACATCCCAACTGCCTGAGAACAAATGAGGAGATGAGACTGCCAGCTGAAAATAATGTGCTGCTTCTATTAACCCTCAAACTATTGAACTTGACACAAAATAATGGGTCTTAACACTCATGGATCTTGTGACAAATGGCATGAGTTTAATTTGCTTGAAGTTAGACTTCATGGAAAACTTTATTACTCATCTGTCACATCGTTTAATCTCTTTTCTTGGATGTGCCTGGGAAGTATTTCAACTTCATGCAGAATGTCTTAAATTCTCAAGTCTCTCAAATTTGCTAATTGGACTGAAAAATCAGGAGGACATTTGGTATTGTGGAAAGTACACTGGAGATTGGAGTCCTGAGTTCTGGTCCTGTGTGGTCTTGAGTGAGTTGATTTTTCTCTCTGGGCCTTAGTTTCTTCATTTGTAAAGTGAGTGAGTTGGACTAGAAAATCACCAAGGTTACTTCTAATTCAAAATTAATTATATATAAAAAGAATTTTGATGTGCTTATATGAAAATTTTATGTTAAAATGCATTTATTTATAAGTATCTAAATTAAAGAATATATAATATGTGGATATATTTTGGTATAGGCCTTTAGGTATTTACAAAAATGTCATTATATACAAATTTTGGTATTAAATTAAGCCTTTTTTATATGCTATATACAATTTTCATACATAATTATGTTATCCATATATTATTTGTATTTATCTTATACTGGTATTTGTGTAAGTATATGCAGACATATATATATGTGTATATATATACATATACATACATACATACATATATATATATATATATAATATATATATATATATATATATATATATAATAAATTTGAAGGGAGCCATTGAGGGACCACAACAGTTCCATGAGTTCATGATGGCCTGATAAGTCCACTCTATTGTGCTAATGGAGCAAAGGTTGTTGTTCGACCCTCCGGGATCTCATACAATATCCCCAAGGCTTTCGGGGTCTTAGGTAAACATCTTAGTATTTGACAAACATCCTGAGTCATTGGGACATGGGTTTGTTAATGAAAGAGGACTGGTAAAAGTAATCACAGCACGAGCTTGCCACGAGTATGGAACTTATGGCTGCACAGCATATAAGGATTGTACTTGCTAATAATAAACAGAGCTTGTAACATCTCTGTCTCCCACCTCATCACTGCGTCCCTTAGATCGAGACGTCCCATGGGCCAGGGGTCTATCCACTGAGCTGGCCATAGCATATAATATGCATTTTTATTCGTGTCTCTATGTATATTTGAGGGTTTTTTTGTGTGCACACGCATACACACAAACGCATAGAAACACATGCAGAGGCAGAGTGGCATAGTGGATAGAGAGCATGGATTCAAGTTCTGTTTCTGACACATCCTGACTCTGTGACCCTGGACACAAGTCACTTAACCTTTTAGTTCTCTAAGAAACTCTCTCAATCTATGAATTTTAGAGGAAATGTTGACCTATATTGGCTCAGGGAGTTTTCTCGCCTGAGAGTTTCTTTTGTCAATGATATCACAGATCAAATTCCCTATAGGTATCCAACACACACATGAATTATTAACACACATGAATACTAAAGTCTTCCACCAATGCCTCATAATATTGTGAGAGTCACTTTGAGTTATTAAAGGTCAAATCTGTTCAGTGGAGCCCAAACTCTATTAGGTCCTACAAAGTTGAGAAGACTCTGAGTGATGAGTTATCCATCATCTGAGAACCAGGGTCAGAGAAGCTAATTTTCAGAAGTTTGGTCATTGGGCAATGATTTTTCTTGATCATAACAAGACATGAAGATTGACTCCTAAGGTATGGAGTAGTTGCAGTCCTACATCAGTGAAAGGTATAGAAACATCAAAAGACGTTTAGTCTAAATGTAGCCTACTCTTTCTCCCTGGTAGTCCTGGAAATCAGCTGACACAACACAACCCAGGCATCATTTAGAACTTGAAGAATATAATTTGCTCCAAGCAATCTCCCACACATTGCTTAACACAGTTTGTATGGCCCATGTAGCCAGATCCCCCTGCAGAGTCCCCTCCTAGATACTAGGATTATTTGGATTGTATTTACCATCATCAAAACAAACAAGTTGGACCTTTTGACTGTACAGAATCCCTGTCTCCCAGAGTGAGATCTATTCATTAATCCGATCAGAGCTGGTGGTCCTACAGGAGGTTCTTAAAAAAAAATCTAAAAGAAGGATTCAACCACAGTCTCCACCCTGTACTACACCAGAGCTCTAGCATGTTTCCTCAAAAATAAAAGTGGAAAGTTAAGACTAATCACTACTATAGATCCCTCTATTTGGGACTGGTATCATCTGTTACCGATAGCTCACTTGAGAAGTCATTTGGCAGAGGTGACAGGATCCATGTCTAATTCAATTCAAACCAATACGATGAACATTTATTATGTGAGGAATAGTTAGAGAAGTTGGGATTTTTTGTTCTGGAGAAGAAAATTATTGGGAAGGTATTACCTGATTTTTTTTAAAAAAAGATTGTTTCACTAAGACTTTCTTTTACAGAGACAGTATCAATTATAATTGAGAGTCAAGAGGCTTGAATTATAGCCTCACCCACCAATTAACTAGACCATGAACACATCATTTTACCTATTTTTTTACCTATATTTCTTTTCTTTCTCTTTCTTTTTTTCTTCCTTCCTTCCTTCCTTCCTTCCTTCCTTCCTTCCTTCCTTCCTTCCTTCCTTCCTTCCTTCCTTCCTTCCTTCCTTCCTTCCTTCCTTCCTTCCTTCCTTCCTCCCTCTCTTCCTCCTCTTCCCCCTCTCCATTCCTTCTTTTCAGTCAGTAACACTTTATTTGAAAATTACCCCAAAATTTCAATGAACTCTTGTTACAAATGGCACATGAAAAAGAAAGGAAGAAAAGAAGAAAGTTCCACAACTCCAAAACAAAAACTCCTAGGATCTTAGACCATATTGAAAGAATCTGAATTTAAACATGAGAAGGCCTAGATGATTTCTAAGGTACTTTCCAGCTTTAACATTTGGTGATTCTAGACCTTTTGGAGGTAAGTTTCTTGCCCCTCACTTAAGAGTTTTTCAGGCTGAGGCTAGATGGTTCACTTGTTAAATATGGGGTAGGGAGTGATACCTATTAGATTGGCTAATATGGCAGAAAAAGAAAATGATAAGTGGTAGAGAAGATGTGGGAAGAATTTGAACACTAATGCATTGTCAGTGGAATGAACTCATCCAACTATTTTGGAGAGCAATTTGGAACTATGCCCAAATGCCTTATGAAACTGTGCATACTCTTTGATCCAGCAGTACTGCTACTAGGTCCATATCCCTAAGAGATTATAAAAAAGGGAAAGGACTCACATGTACAAAAATGTTTATAGCGGCTCTTTTTTGTGGTAGCCAAGAATTGGAAATTGAGGGGATGTCCATCAATTGGAGAATGACTGAACAAGTTGTGGTTTGTGAAATATAATGGAATACAATTGTGCTATAAGAAATGACGAGCAGCTGAGCTTCAGAAAAACCTGGACTTAAATGAACTGATGTGGAGTGAAGTAAGCAGAACGCTGTCACAGTACCAGCAACACTGCGTGATGATCAACTATGATAGATAGCTCTTCTCAGCAATACAATGATCCAAGACAATTCCAAAAAGACTCATGATGGAAAATGCCATCCACATCCAGAAAAAGAACTCTGGAATCTGAATACTATTTTCAAAGTATACTATTTTCACTTTATTTTTGTTTTTTGTTTTTTCTTGTGTTTTTTCCCTTTTTGTCTTGATTCCTTTCACAACCATTACTAATGTGGAAATATGTTTAACATAATTGTACAAGTAAACCTATATCAGACTGCTTGCTGTCCTGGGGAGGGGAGAGGGAAGGGGAGAAAGGGAGAAAAATTTGAAACTCAAAATCTTACAAAAATGAATGTTGAAAACTATTTTTACATGTAATTGGAAAAAATAATATACTATTAAGTGCAAGAAAAAAAGGCATGGTGTGTTTTTATGGGAAGGGGTTGCTTATGTGCCTATTAGACCAGATGCCCCTCTGAAGATTCTTATGGACTGAGATTCAGAGATACTGTGAAATATGTACTTTAGAGTCTAATTTGTACTTCAATCTTCTGGAGTGGGCCCTCTGAATATTGCAGGAGAGTATTGGTGAATTGTCAGAATTGGAAACCATTTTCTTTTTGGCCTGGGGAAAGATCATCAGTGTTTAAGCCTTTTCCTGGGCTTCCTCATGTACTTATTAATAAGTGGCTTCAATCAAGCCTAAGTTGTAGAAGAAAATGAAAATAAAAGCATTTTAATGTGGGGGGCCCAGGAGGACTCTTCCATTACTTCACAAAGAGTCCATCCTTGACAAACTGTTCTCATATCATAAGGAAGAAGGAAGCCATTCATGTCTTTCTTGGTTTAAATTGCTAGTGCTCTCTTTTGGAATCTCTCATCTGAAAATTATAACATGCTCTGATGGATTACTGTCAAGTACCATTCCATCATCTGGAAATGTAGAAGAAAAATGACTTTGTTTATGTCTGATGATAAAAGTAAAATATCGTTAGTTTTTGTATCTCCATGAGACTTATTTTTATTCTCTCTAAGGCTAGCTTTGGGTGAGCAAAAATGAAATATTTTATAGCAATGCTAAACATTGGAGGCTTAGAATTTTTCTGAAATTCATTGAGACAAATTTAGTGTTTTAATACATTTCTTTCCCTGGTCTACTTGTAACCGATATTTCCCATCAGTTTTTTCACTGTGTGGCCAATTAGGCCCATAATGAATCAATTACATCCGAGCTAACGTTTTTTTATGGGTGCTGGTGTCAGAACTTTGGAGCTATTGAGTCCTTCAGCACTCTCTGCGGTAAATATCGATTGCCTTCTTGTCATTTCACAAAGCAAAAAACTGAAATCAAAGATACATCAAAATGAAGCTGAAAGATGGTTGGGGGATGCATTGTGAAAAAAGTAACTGAAGATGCAGACAGACTACAAATTGTGGTCCCCAGCACTGTGAAGTAGTGTCTGGAAAGGGATTCACTCTTTTCCCTGGTTCTCTCTCTCTCTCTCTCTCTCTCTCTCTCTCTCTCTCTCTCTCTCTCTCTCTCTCTCTCTCTCTCTCATCTCTCTCTCTCTCTCTTGTCTCTCTCTGTCTCTCTCTGTCTCTCTCTCTCTCTCTTTTTCTCTCCTCTCTCTCTTTCTCTCTGTCTCTCTCTCTCTTCCTGAAGAAGTCAAATATTTGTGTTCCAAGCAACAAAATTGACTTTTTACCTCTTTCATATTTTAAATATTGCAACTGAAAACATCTTTATCTGTGTTATATAAACAAACCAAAAAATAAGCAAATAAACAAAAGTGAAGCAACAGCTTAGGCACAAAAAAGGCTTTCAGATGCTGTCAGAGTGGATCCTTGGGTAAATCCCCCTCCCAGCATTCCCTTTTCCCTTTCCCCCTTCCTTGAAAACGCATTTGTAACCATTAGTTTGGTGTCATGACTGTGATGAAGTGTGGTGGTGCTTTCACCTCGGCAGCTGCATGCTAGTAGAACATGGCTGGCCAGGCAGAAGGGAAGTTGAGGTCCCTTTCAGCCTGGAGACCATGAAATCATGTCAGACTGGCTAGCAACCTAAGTTCCTCACGGCCCCTTTCTCCTCACACCTCCTCAACGCTCCTTCCAACTTAATTTCAGCCTAAGGATACTTTTAAGAAGATTTTTAAGCGGGAAAACATCTCTTCAAAAGAATTGTCGTTACATTAGAAACTAATTAGCAGTGCTTAGGGCTATAGATCCACTGCCATACTTTACACTGAGGGCAATTCATCTCTCAAACACTGAAATGTCATTACATAATAGGTTAAGAACACAAACTAGGGAATGCTGGGGAGAAAATCGAGTAAAATCCTGGGTCTAGAAGTAAAGAGTAAAACAATTGTGACAAAATGTCCCTGACCTCTTCATGAAGCAATTTTTAATAGCACACAGAATTTACATAAAACAATCTTCAAATATGCATAAAAATATATCACTGTGGTTCATTGAATGGAACTGAGGCTATCTGACATTTATCTGTGAAAAACTTACATTTGGAACATTTTTTTAATCTTTTTCAAAAGCAGATTGTGATGCCAGAAATTTCCCAGAAATTCCTCATGCCCTGTCCCTGCTTCTCAATGTTGTTAGATCTATCTTCCATGACTCCTTGATTGAGAGATTCAATATTGCAACCTGCCAGTTTGGAATCCAATATTTTTGTGTCCTTGATGGCATTTCATAAGTAGTATGACACATGGGAAAGCACAATGTATTAGGAATTAAAGATGTGAATTCTAGACTCAGTTCTCTGTTGCTTATTAGATGTATGACTATGAACAAATGACATTCTATTAAACCTGTCTCCCACTGTGAAGTGACCGGGTAGATAGGTAAATTTTCATTTCAACTTTTTAATAATACCTTTTCATCATCAAAACTCAGGATGGAAAGTACATATCATGAGTAGATATCGTAGATGCGGCTAGATGGCCCAGTGGATGGAGTGCCTGGTCTGCAGTCATGAAAACTCATTTTCCTGAATTCAAATTTAGCCTCAGACACTTATGTAGTTTTGTGACACTGGGCAAGTCACTCAACCTTGTTTGCCTCAGTTTCCTTATCTGTAAAAAAAAGAGCTAGAGAAGGAAATGGCAAACCACTCCAGTATCTTTGGCAAGAATAACCCAAATGTGGTCACAAAGAGTCAGATATGATTAAAATGACTGAACATCAAGGATAACCAACTATGTTATTTACCATAAGGGATAGAATCATGGAATTGTCAAATGTACCTTAGAGATCATCTAGTTCAATCCCTTCCTTTTGTAGAGGGGAAACTGAGGCATATAGTGGGGAAGATATTGCCCAAAGACACTCATCTAGTGAGCAACAGAGCCAAATCTAGAACCCCAGTATTATGGTATGAAATCCAAAGCTCTTTTCACTATACCCCATGAATTGGTTTCCTAAAATGTATCTTCCACTGTTTGGTCTGGGATCATGGACACTAGAAACTTCATTATGCATGTGTGTGTGTTTTGTGTGTGTGTGAATGTGTATGTGTATATGTATATATAAATAATATATGCATATCATATATATGTATATATAGTGTTTCAAATTTGAATCATTGCCAAAGATTAATGAAGAATGAAATTTTTTTTACCAACATAAGAATATAATAAATAGCAGAGTAGCTCACACTCATAATTGATCCCATCCAATAATTTTATATCTGTAAAAAATATGGCAGTCTTTTGTATATTATCCTTTTTTTCTGAATAAAGAATGCTTATTCTAACAACAAAACAAAACAAAACAAAAAAGCTCGACATCCTATCCTGGTACTACAGGGAGAATTTTGATCGTTCAGTGACCTGTGAACCACTTGGGATCCACAAAAGGATGGTGGTGGTGGAAGGGCATGATAAATGTGTTGCAGTGGGCTGAAGGCCCTTACACTCTTGGCATAAATGTATTTGGAGGCTTACTATTTGGCTAGATTGGAGTTAAGGCTGGTGTTTGTGGGGCCATTTCTCCTAAATATAATCCTATCAGTTCAGATGGCTACTACTTGGGGAAATGGTGCCTGGGTTTCATTCAAAGAATTAGACTTCCCATTGGAATGGATAACTTAGACTATAGACTGGAGAAGGATCCCAGTCATTTATGACTTTTTTATATAAATAAGAGTCTTCTATTAGAATAACAAAAACATGACAATGAATAGAGAGGCAGCATGGATATGATATCATGGATAGAGAAGTAATCTGTAACAGTAAGCACCCTGACAAATATGGGAGGGCCTGCTATCACAGGTTGTTAGATCTGCATTTATAAAAGGAAAGGCAAATTTTGAGGGGTCAATAATCACTTTAATCAAGCACATGTATCATTTGCTTAGTTCAGGGGAAATGTCAGCACTCTGAACTTCAGAGAAAATACAGAGAAATCAAAGGTCAACAGACTTACTTTCAAATGCTGGCATAAGCAATACATACATCAAACAATATTGCCTATACTTGGGTCTGGGTTTCAGTCCCAGTGTGAGGATGAGCACTAGCACAGCAGAACTTGAGGCTACAGGGCATCAGGGACCCTGGTCAGAGTTCCAGGGTTGAAAAGAGTGCTTGTGGTCACTCACAAACCCAGTACACAGTACAAGAGAATAGTGAATACATCTCTCTCTCTACATCATACCACCTTGTAAGGGGCAAAAACTTACAGGTCCCCAGAATTACCTCTGAAAACAGCTGCCTGAAAACCCTTGAAGCTTGGGACAGTGACCCCCTCCACTTGGGAAGCAGAGCCTCACTTTAGCATAGAGTTAAAAGTCAAGAAATAGTTTGAGAAATGAGCAAACAACAGAACAAGAATTGTGACCATAGAAAGTTATTATTGTGACAAGGAAGATCAAAATACACACTCAGAAGAAAACAACAAAGCCTCCAAAGAAAAATATAAATTGATCTCAAGCCATGGAAAAGCTCAAAAAGAATTTTCAAAATGAGGAAAAAATTGGGAAGAGAAATGAGAGTGATGCAAGAAAATAATGAATAAAGGTCAACAGCTTGGTAAAGGGGCAACAAAATTTTTTTAAAAACAGAATAGGCTAAATTGTAAAAGAGGCACAAAAATTCAATGGAGAGAAAAATGTCTTGAAAAGCAGAACTGACCAAATAGAAAAGGAAGTACAAAAACTTACTGAAGAAAATAATTCCTTAAAAAGGTGGAATTGGGCAAATGGAAGCCAATGACTTTATGAGACATTAAGAAACAATCAAACACAATAAAAAGAATGAAAAAAATAGAAAAAAAAAACTATGAAATATCTCACTGGAAAAGCAGCTGACCTGGAAAATAGATCCAGGAGAGGTAATTTGAGAATTATTGGACTTACCTGAAAGGCATGATAAAGAAGAAAAAAGGGCCTACACATCATCTTTCCAGAAATTTTCAAGGAAAACTGCCATGATAGTCTAGAACCAGAGGGTAAAATACAAATTGAAAGAGTCTACTGATCATCTCCTGAAAGAGATCCCAAAATGAAAACTCCCAGAATTATTATAGCTAACTTCTAGATCTCCCGGAACAAGGAGCAAATACTGCAAATAGCCAAAAAGAAATGATGCAAATATTATGAACCCACAGTCAGAGTAACACAAGATTTAGCAGCCTTATGCTTAAAGGATTGGAGAGTTTGGAATATGACATTCTGGAGGACTAAAGAGCTAGGATTATAACCAAGAATCAACTACTGGACAAAACTGAATATAATCCTTTAGGGGAAAAATGGAAATTCAATGAAATAGAGAACTCTCAAGTATCCCTAATGGAAAGACCAGAACTGAGTAGAAAATTTGACTTTCAAATACAAGACGCAAAAGAAGCACAAAAAGATAAACAGAAAAGAGAAATCATAAGGGATTTGATAAGGTTAAACTGTTTATACTCGTGCTTGGGGAAATATTTATAATTCCTAAAAGCTTTCTCATTATTAGGACAGTTAGAAGGATCATACACAGATAGAAAGCAGAGTTGTGAGTTGAATGTGATGGTATGATTATCTAAGGGCTAGGTGGTGCAGTGGATAGAACACCAATGCAGAAGTCAGGAGGACCCTGAGTTCAAATCTCACCTTTGACACTTGATACTCACTAGCTGGGTGACCTTGGGCATGTCACAACCCCAATTGCCTGGGTCATCTTCAATCTTCCTAATGAATATATGGTCACTGGATTCAGATGGCTCTGGAGTAGAAGTGAGGCTGGTAACCTGCACAACCCTCCCTCACTCAAAACAAAGTCAAGTGCAAGTCATGTCATTATTTCTCTGATGGCATGGTCTTCAGCAATGAGGGACAAATATATACACATGATTTATCTAAACAAATAAAATTAAGAGATGAGAAAGAAGAATGCACTGGGAGAAGAGGAAAGGAAGAGGTAGAATGAAATAAATTATCTGGCATAAAAGAGACCTGAAACATATTTTATAGTGGACAGGAAAATGGGGAAATGAGGAGGGAAGCAAAAGAATCTTACTGTCATTGGAATTGACTCAAAGAGGGAACAATATATAGCCTCAATTGGGTATAGAAATCTATTTTACCATACAGGAAAGTGGAAAGGGAAGGGAAGGGGGGAGTCTAGCTGATAGAAGTGAGGGCAATATGGAGGAGGTAAAAGTCAGAAGAAAAACATTTTTGAGAATGGACAGGGTAAAAGGAGAGAACAGGATGAACAGGATGAACAGGTGGAAAATAGGATAGAGTGAAATACATAGCTGATAATTGTTACTATGAACTTTATTTTATAATGAATTTCTCTGATAGAGGCTTTATTTCTCAAATATATGGAAAACAGAGTCAAATTTATAGAGATATGAGCATTCTTCAATTGATAAATGGTTAAAGGATATGAACAGGCAGTTTTCAGGCAAATCAAATACCGGTAGTCAAATGTACAGTCAGGAAAAAATGCTCTAAGTCACTATTGAGGAGAGGAATGCAAATGAAAACAACTCTGAGCTACTACTTCACTCCTGTCAGATTGGCTAATATGACAAAAAAGGATAATGACAAATATTGGAGGGGACATGCTAAACTTAAAACACTAATGACTATTGTTGAAGTTTTATAGTGATTCAGCCATTCTGGAAAGCAATTTTGAACTATGCCCAAAGGGCTATAAAACCATGCATATACCCTTTGACCAAGCAATACCACTGATAGGTCTGTATCCCAAAGAGATAAGAAACAAAAAGTAAAAGAACCTTTGTAATATTTGTAGCAGCTCTTTTAGTGGTGACAAAGAATTAGAAATTAAAGAAATATCCATCATTTGGGAAATAGCTGAAGAAGTTGTTGTATATAATTGTGATGGAATACTATTGTGCTTTAAGAAATGATGAGTGGGAGGGGGAAGAAGGGGGTGGGGGCAGAGCCAAGATGACAGAGTAGAAGGACAGATCAGCTCTAGCTCTACCCCCATAGCCCACAAAATACCTTTTAAAAATGACTCTAAACAAATTCTAGAGCAGCAGAAGCCACAATAAGACAGAGTGAAAGAGATTTCCAGCTCAAGACAGCCTGGAAGGATGACAGGAAAGTTCTATGGCATTAGGCCTCAGAGCAGAGTGCTGCCCACCACAGGGAAAAGACTAGAGCAAGCTTCAGGGCATGAAATCACAGGTAGTAGCTGCAGTTCCCAGATTTCTCAACCCCAAAATGCCAAAGATAGTTCAAAGGTCAGTGAGAAAGCTCTTTCACCTGGGGGAGAAGGGAGTAGGGTCAGGCCCTAGCCCTGGCCTCAGGGCAGCGCAGCTACTGTGGCAGTAGTGTCTATTTTTGGAGCCCTCTGCCTAATGACTCTGGGGGAATTAAGTAGTAGATTTGGGTCTCAGCCTTGAGTGCTGGTCTTGGGATGAGGAAGAGCAACTGGCTTGGTGGACTTGGTGGAGGCTCTGGAGAGGGAATCCTACTCACAGTTACTGGGCAGTAAAGCTTGTGATTGCTCCCAGACCAGAGTACAGGCCAGGAGAGGAGTAAACTCCTTCACCCTGATTGTGCCAAAAAGGTATTTTCTTCCATCCTTTCAGATGAGGAAGAACAAAGCATATCATCAGAGGAAGACATCAAAATCAAGGCTTCTACATCCAAAACCTCCAAAAAAAATGCAGTGGTCTTAGGACATGGAAGATCTCAAAAAAGGATTTTGAAAATCAAGTAAGAGAGGTGGAGGAAAAATTGGGAAGGGAAATGAGAGTGATGCAAGAAAATCATGAAAAGCAAGGAAACAGCTTGGTAAAGGAGACCCCAAAAATGCTGAAGAAAATAACACCTTTAAAAATAGACTAACCCAAATAGCAAAAGAGATCCAAAAAGCCAATGAAAAGAAGAATGCTTTAAAAAGCAGAATTGACCAAATGGAAAAGGAGGTCCAAAATCTCCCTGAAGAAAATAGTTCTTTAAAAATTAGAATGGAGCAGATGGAAGCTAATAACTTTATGAGAAACCAAGAAATTATAAAAAAAACACAACAAAAGAATGAAAAAGTGGAAGATAATGTGAAATATCTCATTGGAAAAACAACTGACCTGGGAAATATATCCAGGAGAGACAATTTATAAATTATGGGATGACCTGAAAGCTATGATCAAAAAAGAATCTAGACATCATCTTTCATGAAATTATCAAGGAAAAATTACCTTGATATTCTAGAACCAGAAGGTAAAATAAATATTGAAAGAATTCCCCAATCACCTCCTCAAAGACATCTGAAAAGAAAAACTCCTAAGAATGTTGTAACCAAATTCCAGAGTTCCCAGGTCAAGAAGAAAATAAGCCAGAAAAAGAAAAAAGCAGCCAGAAAGAAACAATTTGAATATTGTGGAAATACAATCAGGATAACACAGGATTTAGCAGCTTCTACGCTAAGGGACTTAGAATATGTTACACTAAAGCTTGGAATATGATATTCCAGAAGTCAAAGGAACTAGGACTAAAACCAAGAACCACCTACTCAGCAAAACTGAGTATCATACTTTAGGGGAAAAAATGGTCATTTAATGATATAGAGGACTTTCAAACATTCTTGATGAAAAGACCAGAGCTGAATAGAAAATTTGACTTTCAAACACAAGAATCTAGAAAAGCATGAAAAGTAAACAGGAAAGAGAAATCATAAGGGACTTACTAAAGTTGAACTGTTTACATTCCAGAAGGAAAAATAATATTTGTATCTGAGATTTTTCTCAATATTTGGGTAGTTGTAGGGATTCTATACATAGAAAACAGAAGGCATGAGAGGAATTGAATAGGAAGGGAAGCTATCTAAAAACTAAAATTAAGGTGTGAGAGAAGAGTATATTGGGAGGAGATAGGGAGACATGGAATGGGGCAAATTATTTCTCATAAAAGAGGCAAGAAAAAGCTTTTTCAATGGAGGGAAGAAGAGGGGAGGTGAGAGAGAAAAAATGAAGCTTACTTTCATCACATTTGGCTTAAGGAGGGAGTAACATGCACACTCAATTTAGTATAAAAATCTATTTTACACTACAGGAAAGTAGGGGAAAAGGGGATAAGTGAGGTTTAGGGAAGGTGATAGAAGTGATAGCAAATGGGAGGAGGGAGTAATTAGAAGTAAACACTTTTGGGGAGGGACAAGGCCAAAAGAGAGAATAGAATAAGTGGGGGCAGGATAGGATGGAGGGAAATATAGTCTTTCACAACATGACTATTATGGAAATCTTCTGTATAACTACACATGTATAACCTTTGTTGAATTACTTGCCTTCTCAGTGGGGATGAGTGTGGAGGAAGGAAGGGAGATCTGTTGTAGCTCAAAAGTTTTAGGAACGAATGTTGAGAATTGTTTTTGCATGCAACTGGGAAATAAGAAATACAGGTGATGGGGTATAGAAATCTATCTTCCCCTACAAGAAAAGAGAGAAGATGGGGATAAGGAAAAGCAAGGGTGGGATAGAAGGGAGAGCAAAATGGTGGAAGGGGTAATCAGAATTCACAGTATGTTGGTGTGGAGAGAGGGGAGATGGGGATAAAATTTGCAACTCAAAATCTTGTGAAGATGAATGTTGAAAACTAAAAATAAATAAATTATATATATATATATATATATATATATATATATATATATATAATAAAAAAGATTAGAAGAAAGTTTGAAATATCTCACTGGAAAAACAACTGACCTGGAAAACAAATCCAGGAGAGATAATTTAAGAATTATTGGTGTGCCTGAAAACCATGAACACAAAAAGAGCCTCAATATCATCTTCCAAGAAATTATCAAGGAAAAGTACCCTGATATTTAGAACCAGAGAATAAAATAGAAATTGAAAGAATTCACCTATCACCTCCTGAAAGAGATCCCAAAAGGAAAATTCCTAGGAATATTGTAACCAAATTCCAGAGTTCTCAGGTCAAGAAGAAAATATTACAAATGGCTAGAAAGAAACAATTCAAGTATTGTGTAAATGCAATCAGGATAACACAGAATTTAGCAGCTTCTACACTAAGGGATCACAGGGCTTGGAATATGATATTCTGGAGGTCAAAGGCAGTAGGATTAAAACCAAGAATCACCTACCCAGAAAAAGTGAGTATAATACTTCAGGGAAAAAAAATAGTCTTTCAAAGAAATAGGGGACTTTCAAGCATTCTCGTTGAAAGACCAGAGCTGAATAGAAAATTTGGCTTTCAAATACAAGAATCAAGAAAAACATTAAAATGTAAACAGGAAAGAAAAGCCATAAGGAACTCATTACAGTTGAATGGTTTACATTCCTACATGGAGAGATTATATTTCTAACTCATGAGACCTTTCTCATGAAAGGTCCCTTCTTTATTCTACTTTATTAGAGTAGTTAGAGGAAATATATAAATGTAGGTGTGTATGGGTATGCATGTATGTGTATATTGTGTATGTATATGTGTAGGTAGATATATGTATATGGCTGTATGTGTATATGTGTATGTATGTATGTATAGGTATTTGTGTGTATGTGTGTAATATAGACAGAGGGAACAGAGTGAGCTGAACACAAAGGGAGAATACTTAAAAATAAAATTTACTGTTGAGTAAAATGTACTAGAAGTAAGAGAAATGGAGAAGTACAATGTAGCAAATCATCTCACATAAAAGAAGCAAAAAGAACTTTTACAATGGAGAGAAGAAGGAGGAGATAAAAGGGAATAAGTGAGCCTTACTCTCATGAGATTTGGCTTAAGGAGGGAATAAGACATACTCAATTGGATTTGGAAATCTATTTTATTCCTGCAAGAAGGCAAGGCAGAAGGGAATAGGAGATAGAAGATAAAAGAAGGGACAGCAAATTGGGGAAAAGGATAATCACAAGAAAAACACTCTTGCAGGGGGACAGGTCAAAGGAGAGAATGGAATAAATGGAGGTCAGGACAGGATAGAGAGAAATATCGTTTGTCTTGCACAGTGTAACTGTTATGCAAGTGTTTTGCCTGGCTACACATGTACGATCTACATCTAATTGCTCGCTTTCTCAATGAGGGTAGGTGGGGAGGAGAGGAAGGGAGAAAATAAGGAACTCAAAGCTTTAATAATGAACGTTAAAAATTGTTTTGACATGCAACTGGGAAATAAACATGTATAGGCAGTGGGGTGTAGAAATGGCTTTTGCCCTACAGAAAAGTAGAGGGGAGAGTGATGGAAGAAGGGAGGGTGAGAGAAGGGAAGACAGATTGGAGAAAAGGGTGGATGGAGTACATACTGTCCTGGGGTGGGGGTGGGAGAGATGGGGAGAAAATTTGGAATTCAAATTCTTGTGGAAGTCGATGTTGAAAACTGAAAAATAAATAAATGATGTATTTAAAAAATAAATCTATTCATACAAAAAAAAGGTAAAAAAAAATAAAAATAAACAAAATGAGGGGAAAATGCTAAGCCTGTGAATCTCACTTCAACTAAGCCCAGGAAAAGCGGTGCTTATTCTAGTCCTAAAATATAATGAAAGACAAAATCAAGAGGAAGGGAATCAGCCCTATTTGATTTAAAACATGAAGTAGTGTTCCCACCATTTGAAATGCCAGCTTGAGAGCAAAGAGTAGCTATTAATACCATCATCCAGGTACTGGATATGGCAATTGGTAATGGGTTCAAATTATGGCTCTGGACCTTATTACTCATGGGAACTTGAGAAAATTATTTCACCACCTCATCTGTAAAGTAATGGGGTTGTAGTAGAAGATCTCTAAAGTTTAAAACCATAACATGCAATAGGGTAACAATGATCAACTGTGTAAGATTTAGCTAATTTGATAAAAAACAAGAATCCAAGACAATTCCAAAGGACCCATGGTGGAAAAAGTTATCTACCCTCCAGAGAGAGAATTAGTGTAGATTGAAGTATACTTTTTTTCATTTTCTTTATTTTTCTTGTTTGTGTGTTTTTTTTGCAACATAGCTAATAAACAAATGTGTTTTGCATGATTTCAGATGTATAATCAATATCAATATTGC